>JAQFZF010004765.1:0-10354 GCA_034695365.1 Enchytraeus norvegicus
TGCGAAACAGGCAAAAATGTCGTTGTCAAGGTAAGTGAAGTAAATAAATGGAAAGCATAATCATAAGTAAACAAAATGGAACAAAAGCATGGCAAAGGAAGACCAAAGAAATTACCGGTCAGCGGTATCTAAAGAGTCTTGGTGATTGGATGAACATCGAAAAGTGGAAAAGAGCAGGGCCCCTGTAAGAAGAAGGATACACAGCCACACTAACCTCAGGCAAACAAAAGGCTAAAATACCTAAAGCTCGAATTTAATATCGGTTTTGCGGGCTAACGGTTACATCAGTGACAGGTGATCCCTGAAATCGAACCGTAAATCAATGGAACCTGAGTCGGACATTTAACCGATGTGTTAACTATTGTGTCAACTAGCCTCAGCCCCACTTGTCCCAGCTCTACTAGTCTTAAACTTCCTAGGCGGGGGCCCTACTAGTTCCAGTAATACTAGCCAAAACAAATCTAGGTTCAGTCATACTAGCCCAGAATAGCCTCAGCTCACCAATATCAGTCATACTAGCCTAAACCCTACTAGCCTCGCTGCCTCAGCCCTACTAACCTAAACAGATTAGCCTCAGCGTCACTAGTTCCAGTGCTACAGGCCTAAACCCCAGCCTCAGTGGTACTCGCTCCAACCTCCTCCATTGTTGATTCTCTCACACAGTCAGCTGGTTGATTGACGACAGATGATATACTATCCAACTCTTCCTGGACCACTCCTCCACTACTACTCAGTGAGGCGTCACTGAGACTACTCTTGGACTCTACCTTACAGGACGCTTCTGACGATCCAGCAGACCCGCTACCTGCTACATCACTTGATTTATTCTCTATACCGGCTGTATCCAAGAGCCCAACAATAGAACATGATTTACTGTTCGGTTCGTTCATACTATCCAACATTCTGTTCACAGGCGCAGCGTCCACGACAGGGGTTGTTGGAAATTCCGGAGGATCTCCAAAGTTTATCAGTTGTTTGACTGAGCATGTGGTGGTAGGAAGACTCATAGCAGACAAGCTATTTGATGTAACCAAGAGACTGGAAGATTGAGCGAGAAAGGAGGTCCCGGGTCTAACGTTGGGAGTGAGTAATGTAGTCACGGATGTATTGGTGTGAGTGAGTGGAGGAGTCATAGGTCTAGCGGTGTGAGCGAGTGAAGAAATCATGGCTCTGGAGGGATGAGTGAGTAGAGGAGTCATGGGTCTAGCGGTATGAGTGAGTGAAGGAATCATCAGTCTAATGCTGGGAGTGAGTAACGGAGTCACAGATATATTGGTGCTAGTGAGTGGAGGAGTCATGGATCTAGTGGTGTGAGGGTGTATAGGAGTCATGGGTCTAGCGGTGTGAGGGAGTGGAGGAGTCATGGGTCTAGCGGTGTGAGTGAGTGGAGGAGTCATGGGTCTAGCGGTGTGAGTGAGTGGAGGAGTCAGGGGTCTAGCGGTGTTATCGAATGAAGAGGGTCTAATATACGGTGGAGCTACAGGAAGTCTAAGATGATACTTCTGTCCATCACATAAGTCTCTCTCTAGTCGAGCTTTCAGCAACCAGTTAGTGTTAGAACTACTCTCACTACATGTTACAATCGATGAACCCATCCTTGTGTTGCTAACTGTAGCCACTGAAGTCGTTTTACTTGCCCCATCAATGCCACACGTTACCTGACTTGTCATAGATGTTCTACAGACACCAATAGCCTGAGCACCTAATGATAACGATGATAGGACAGAGAGACCAGCAGGTTTTCTACCCACCGAGAGAGCTCTGCTTCTCTCACCAATTGACGATTCGATGCACTTTGACATCTCAATCACATTAGGAGTCATAGATCTAGCCACACGTCTCAGAGTGATGATACCGCTAGCTGACTCTACAACACTTGGGTCACTGTCTAACGATGAGGAGGTCTTATCAGTAGCGAGTGGCCAGGACTTGGACAGCACTGCCTCACTCACGTCACCTTTCATGTATAAACCAGCCTTCACCTCTTCACCCACAGACATACCACTCTGACACACCACGCTGTCTGCTAAACCCTGTGCCTTAAGATCATCAACACAGTCCCCGGCCCCTCTCAGTCTTGCCCTCTCTACAGACGAAGCTATAGCAGATCCACCATAGAACTTCTTCTTGAACAATCTATTATATTCGAGGTCTGTGTCCTCTTCTGTCTGTGATGTGTTGGTGACAGGGGAAGCTTGTGATACAGTACTAACACTCTGCTCACTATCAGATGTTCTAGAACCTGTAATGTATAAGGTTGTCTGCTCTCGACTATCTCCACACATTCTCTGAGCATCAGTCGTGACGGCTGATGAATGCAACCCACTTGTGTCTAGCTTGGACTCTGATGGACTGCAGGTGGCTGAGCGAAAGGGTATTAAATGAGTGAATGTTGTTGAGCCAAGCACAGATGCAAATCTTACACCACCAGGGATAGTAGCTATATTGGGCATAGGTTCAGATATCCTGACACCGGTCGGGTTGCTGGAGCCTGACACCATGTCTACACCACTCGACTTTACTGGATCACTAACAGTGGATCTGTCTGTAAACAACCTAGTGGTCATTGGTCCAACTACTGACGCACCAGGAATAACCCTGACTGATTGATTCATCATCGCTAGTGACGGCACTATAGTCAACCCAGTTCTCACTACTCCACTCGCACTCGATAGCTGTTGCTGTCCAACATTTGTGGAAGTAGTTACGATGATTCTGTTGATGCTCGTTGGAACAGTTAGTCGACCAGGATACCCAGACAGAACAAACTGAGGTTTAGTGAAGGTGCTATGTTGGGTGACCACGCTGTGACTGTTTGAAGCACGAGTGTGTGTCAGTGTGACAGCATGCACACGAGGTATCGGTGCACTGGGCACTAGAACTCGCCCCATGGAGCTAGAGTCAATACTGATAGCTGCCTGTAGAGCTAGCATACCTGAGAAGTCAGCAGAGTGCTGCTGCTGAAAGAATCGCTGCTGTCTGTCAGCAGCTGTGGTCAGCAGATAGGTGGGCATGGACTGTGGCGGGGGGAGTGTGGGGCGATAACTAGACTGAAACTTATGTCCAGCTGCATAACCAGACTCTTCAGCAGCACGCAACTGCTCCTCTATCAAAACGCCCCGATGCTGCTCCTGTTGCAGCTGTTGATGCAGTTCACGTGAACCATATCCATCACTGAAATTGGCCGACAGCCTAACTTCTGCTGCAGTCATAGCTGAGCCAGGCTCACCAGCTGCATCTGTCCAAACAGCTGGATGTCCCGAGAATGGCTGCTTCTGCCGAGTGCTGCCTTGCTTCGTTATACTCTTGCCCGAGTTTAGAGCTCTGGTTACCGAGACCTTCTTTTCTAATTCCGACGAGACAACTGCAGGAGTCTGATACCATGAAACTACTGAGTTAGCACCAGAGAGTGGATTACTAGTAGGAGGAGCTAAGAGAGAGAGGGAGGAGCTAGTAGACACAAGTAGATTTCCAATCTGTGCAGCTCCACTGTCCAGCATTAACTGTTGCCTTATACCTGACAGATCTTTGCTACCAGTGTTCATATAGGCATGACCTGGAATGTTCTGCCAGTTATTTATGTCTTGAATCCTGCCGTCAAACCTCACCGCTCTATTATTCTCCACAATGAACCTGGAGTGATCCTCGCAGAGGGACTTGGCATCATGCTGAGGTAGACCCACATATCTCACAACATTAGCTGACCTCAGCCGATCACTCGACTCACTATCCACTCTCTGTCTCATCACCGATGCTGTGTCGAGCTGACCTCCACTCACAGATTCCACGGAGTCCGTGCTACTGTTACTGACAGGTCTCTGCTGCTGTCTCACATCACCTAACGCAGACGATGTTAACCTAGAATCTCCAGGCTGAGCACTCACTGATGATGACTGAGGGACCATGGACAGGTTCAGTTCAGCAGCATCTAACAATGATGAGATACCAGAACGCCTATCACCACCCCCTTCAGATGTCCTACTCCCCTGCTCACTGTTGTGCCTATCCCCCCTCCCTCTACCCCCTCTAATCTCTCCTCGAGCACCCGCACCTGATGAACTTGATGCACCTCTGTGGCGTCGAGGTGACCGTGCTGAAGGACCGTGCACAGGTGCAGCTGCTGCACACTCGAGCGTGTGCACATCCTGCTCCAGCCTCTGAGCCTGCTCCAACAATATATTGTGCTGTACTATTGTCGACTCTACCTCACGCACCAGATACTCCTTAGCCATCATGGATAAATCATCGCGATTCTCTTTAAGATGTTGGGTCTTTAGAAGCTGATCCAGACACAAAGATTGAACTTTTACGGATTCAAGATGGCCGACCTCAGCCTGCAGTGTAGTCAACTGACGCTGCAACTCTTTATGATGCATGACGATATCTTTAGCCTTTGCTAGAAAGTCTGCAGGGGTGGTAGCTGATATACCCAGATCGCTCTGTCTACTGTTGAGATGACTCAGACATTCTTTCTGTAACTGTTCTATCTGAATAGTAGTCTGCTCTTCTTTCAGTATTAACACCTGCTTCCTCTTCCTCTCCTCATTTATCTCATTCTCTATCTGTTGTTCATAGGCGGGTGACTGCATGTGCGTGACAAATCTTAACAGCTGTTCCCTGTACACATCTAGCATAGCCTCCAGCTGTACAGGCAGGTCAGAATTCTTGCTGCAACATCTGTGCTTCCTGACTTTTTCATAGTGTTCGTCGCCACTAGGAGATTGTTGACGTTTCCTACGCTGATCTAGACTGCTTTGTCCCAGACTGCTGAGTCTCTCCTTGTTATCAACAGACATTCTACCAGCACGAGATATCCCGACGTTATTCTCTTTATCAATGTCCAATGAACGCATGCGATTTCTCTTGCCTGTAGCTGGACCAGATTTGTTAGGCTTGCCCTGCATCCACTGACCCCACTGCCTCCTTGTAGTGGTTCCCACAAACTTTAACTCCTCGTCCTGTGAGGCTCCTCTCATACTTCGGTGAGTGGAGGATGAGGCAGTGGAGGGTGGCCGTTCCAGACTGAGGCGACGTGCTATAGAGGATTTACCGTCACCGACAAGACGAGATCTGGTAGATGAACAACGGCTGTCCAAACTAATGGTTGTGCTGCTACTCTGGGAGTCTTCACTGCTGGCTCCTTTTATCATGCCTCTACGATCCTTGCGTATTATGTTCTTAAACTCTTCAGCCAAATGTGGGTTCTTCAGTCGTAGGAAATACTTTTCGAGCAAAGTTCTGTCGATAACATGAAGATAGTATGATACTGGTTTATCTGTCCAAGAAACGGCATCGTTCATAGGTGACAGTTCTGAGATATTCACTATAGCACCAAAATCTCCAAGGTTCCGATCTGAAATTCTAAAGTTGAGAGGACAGAAAGCCTTGGAGGAAATTATTCTAGCACCTTCCTTCAGATTGGCAAATCTCAACTTCAACTGATGATCCACTTGTGGCCCAAATGCAAAGTTATTGACAAAGATGATTGTGGCCTTCGATATCTTCTCTCTGCACTCTTCAGCTAAAAAGTCCCCTTTCTCCAATACATACTCACCAGAGATCTTACCATAGAAGTCCATCCAGCGAGTGAATTCTATTTCCATGCTTTCTGAATAGTCAGCAGGTATGTCGGCCTTCTCTACTCCGTAGCAACATTTTACCTGTGTACTAGCAGCAACGTGCAACACAACCTGTCCCACACCACTTCCGAGATCAATGAAAGTATCATCCTCAGTGAACTGAACAGACTTGAGCATCTGCTCAATCAACTCAAAACTTGTTTCTCCGTACACCTCGGCACTGAATGGTTGATAGTCATTGAGTTCTTCGGGATTGCTAACAGCCCTACTGTAGGACTGCTGAAGTATATGCTTCAATAAACCCTTCGATGGTCTTGTTCGTAGCTGCTCAGGCTTGGACGTACCTCGCCACAGTTGCAGTATGCTGTCCATTGCACGATTATATCGATCGCACACATTTTTCATACTTTCATAGCTCCTAGTGTCGTAGCAACGCAGCACAAAGTTTTCCATGGGCAACTTGAGCTCAGGAACCTCTTCACACACCCACCTGATGGTATCAATAATCTCTTGAGCCTCATCTCTACCTTCAGTCTGTACAAGTGGCCACTTGTATATAGCTGGCTCTGAGCCCGCCGGACTACGTAATGTTAACTCCTGTCCTGGCATTAATTAATATCTTTTTAGTGAAACATGGATAGAATTATTTTCTCAAAATTCTTCACAAGCATTCTAAAATTTCATAAACTAACATACTGAAAACAAGAAAAACATATTCGTGAAATTGAGGCATTAAATTAATCAATCAATATGCATTCAGTCATTTTCATCATCCAGCAAAGATATCAGGGACGCCTCTAACAGCACAAACACTACTAACCTGTCCACTCAAATGCAAAATTTTAGCAAATCACAAGTGTGGGGAGAGAACAAGGGTCAACAGTGGCCAATATAGTGCAAGACCATTCATCAATAGAAATGAATAAAAGCGAAATATCTATGGAAGGAAAAGGTAAGCTTTAAGCTAGTTGCAAAAAGAATTAATTAATGCCAAAAGAAAATCTAAGTTGAAATTAAAAACCTTCTATATAATCGGTGCTGCAAAAGAAAATTATCTCCTACCAACAGAACTTTCAATTTTAGAAACGAAAGGAGCATAGAATTAGTAGATCGAAGAGTGTGAGGCAATCGATAGAAGGACACCTGATTAGCAAGATAAGAGAGATTACCAAAATGAAGAATTTTGAAGGCCAGTAAGGCTATTTTATATTTTATGCACTCTGAAACTGGCAGCCAATGACGAGTTTAAGAAGAGTATTCGAGTGAGAACGACGTTGGAAGAATTGTAGACAACACGAGTCAAAGAGTTTTGAACACTGAAGCCACGTTGAAGATTCAGGCAAACCATAATGTAAAGAATTACAGAAATTAATCATTCTTTGAGTGCAGAATTTCTATACAGCAAAGAACGAATTGTGTCAATTTTTGAATTTAAATGAAGGAAGATTGGATAATTGAGGAAATGCGACTTTTGAAATCTGAGTTAGAAAAATTACTCAAAGGTTGCGCAAAAGAATCATTGGACTAAGTGTAAGATTTTTTTCCCATGTTGGTTCAGGGAAACTTAAGAATTTAGACCAACCGATAACTGCACGTGTTGTAAGAGGCGACTAGTGCAGATGCCTCAGTGAAGGGGCTCAATTTTCTGCGAGATGACTTACTGTGTACTTGACCTTTTGGTGGCTCAAATTCCAGATTTTCCAAGGTCCTGTAACTTCGGTTGTAGCATATGGTAGGTTAGGCTACTCTACCATTCAATTTACAAAAGCGCTTCGGAAACATAAATTAAGAGTGCGCTATATAAAGCTTCTGATTAATTGAATGATTGATTAAATTGAAAGTATACTAAGCATCAATGATCTTGGAACATTGTATGTTGTTACCAATTAAGAAGATATTCAGTTTTGGAAGGACTATCAACAAGACAGTTAGCAGAGAACCAAGAATGAACAAGATTTAAAGTAGATGAAACATTACTAAGGGATTGACTCCGTTCGGAGCTAGAAAAATAGACATCGAGCTAAGTGTCATCAGCAGTAAAAATGAAATTATAATTATGAAAGAATCTGCAAGAACATGGCTTAGGGGACCGCTGACCACTTGGTATGAGAGAAAACAATAGAGAAGAAAGCAAAGAGTCCTGAGGAACACCACGCAGAAGTGAAAGCATAGAAAAAATTCACGATCAACAGCAGCTGATTGAGAGCGACTACAGAGAGAGGCTGTGAGGAAGGAGAAAGTACTGTCAAAAATTCCAAAAGTCGGTCAAGTCTATTAAGGATAATATTTTAATCGATGCGCTATATAAAAACATCTCTGATGTTTTTGATACCATCAAAAACATCTCTGATGTTTTTGATACCATCAAAAACATTTCTGATGTTTTTGATACCATCAAAAACATTTCTGATGTTTTTGATACCATCAAAAACATTTCTGATGCGACAGAAAGTAAAATGAGAGAGGAAACATCTTTCATATTCATTGCAAGTCCTGAGATTTTTCGGTAATCCGGGTAACGGCGGTCGCAAATTATCATTGTGATTTAGCGTTAGTTCTAGGATCAGGGTGTTTGGTGAAAAATATTATTTAATGGTTAGGGTAGGGGTTGTGGTTAGGCTTAGACTAGTCATAACACCACCCCAAACCCTACACTAACCCTAAATTAGACGAGAAATTAACCCTAATCCTAGCAAAAAGCCCCTAAGTAAACGCAAGTTTATTTGCAAATAAAACTAAAAGTATAAGTGATATAATTTTGAAATTTGGTACTCTTAATTGAATGGTCATTCTACACTTTTGGTGTAAATTTCAAGAAAATCAATTCTGAAATTTGGTACTCTTAATTGAATGGTCATTCTACACTTGTGGTGTAAATTTCAAGAAAATCGGACGTGAATTTGAATATAGGACCGCTGTTACCAGGATGACTGATTGTTCTTCAATTATTTGCATAATATATTTATTCACACGACAGAACGTACATGCTAGTTTCCTTCTTAGTTGCTGTGTCTGTATTTTTAGTCTCTTTTGTCACTCCATGATTAAAATTACTTTTGCCTTTGATAACACCTCAATGGCCAGCAAGCCATCCCATCTAGGCAAAGGGAAACTTTATTTAATTTGGGGGGGGGGCCGGATTTTGCCTTTGCACAAAGAAATTCTGAAACAGCTACCGGTATCTACCCGAAAAATGCCACAGAATGCCTGAATTAAACATGAAATTGCCCTAAAAACGATGAAAAATGCCAAAAAACCTAAAACATTATCATCATAAGAGCTATATTCTGAAAAATATGAATAGCCCTACAATATCATGATGTTGGCTCTGGTAAAGAGACGTGCTTGTGTCAATACAGTTTGACAGATTTTATTTGTGCAGATAGTGTAGAATAAATTAGGGTTAGGGTTGGGTATAGGGTTGGGGTGGAGGTTAGGCCAACCCTAATCCAAAACCATGCCATAACCCTAACACTATGTTCAAGTAAATAAATAAAGACACATAAATATGACACATGATTTGTATGATATCCATTACATGAATGCCGTACTGAATATCCAGTTTATGATTTATAATCTTAGGCCAACAATGAGATCAGAGAGAGGAATCTCTCAGAGAGATGGTTTCAATATCTTAAGCTATGAGGATAGACTAAGAGTAGTAGTTCAGATATAATCGTTGGATTGTACAAATCAGTAATTCGTCCTCATCTTGAGTACTGCATGTCTGTATGGAAGCCACACCATAGGAAAGTTATTGATCTTTTAGAAGGGGTGCAAAGAAGGGCTCTGAAAACGATAGATGGTTTCAATATCTTAAGCTATGAAAATAGACTAAGAGTGGTCCATCTAACAACCCTAGAACCAGGCGAATTTGAGGGAATCTTATAGAGGCTTATAAAGTAATGAATGGGCCTAAATCCTGAAGAGTTCTTCACATTCTCTACTAGGGTATAAGAGGTCATAAGCATAAGTTGTTTAAGCCTAGAGTTAGAATGGATACTGGCAAGTACTCTTTTTCCTTCAGGGTTGCTGATTTGTGGAATTCTTTGCCTGATGATGTTGTGGACGTCCCTGACATCGCCTTCGGGTGAAGAACCGGACATTAAATCTTCATTGTATTGTATTGTATTGTAAATTTAAGAATAAGATAGATGATGTTATTAAGTATGGTTGGGAATTGAAATAAGCTTTTTGATTTCTCTCCTATTTCTGCTACCTTTATATAAGGTTATGTTGGAGCTGGAGATAGGAGCTGGTACCTAGCAGTTCTGGTAAATCTCTGCTCGGTATAATGGATAGGCCAAAGTGATTAATTATTTTAAGTATATGATGCACGGTTCCCACCAACCTGTCACAATTAAATTTCCTGAAATTTCCCTGACATTCCAGACAATTAAATTGCTAAAATTCCAGACAGCACGGTGGTGATAGCGTTAGTAGTCTGCTCCTCCGACCCCACAGTCGCTCCAATTTTTATTCTGACTTTAAGCATGTAATTATTAAATGTAACTATAGAAATGGTCTCTCATAGCATCTTGCACCTGTAACGATTTTCCGAAGTCCCATATTTATATTTTTCACTTAGGATTAGGATTCGTCGGCATTCATAACGTTTAAGGGGACGATTCGTCTTAGGGTTGGGTTGAGGGTTAGGCCAGCCCTAACCCAAGACCGAACTTAACCCACAACCCTAGAATCAGGCCTCCCAGCTGTGGGACATGAAATTTCAGGACACAGAAAACCCAAAATTTCAGGACAATTTCAGGACATTT
>JAQFZF010004766.1:0-10352 GCA_034695365.1 Enchytraeus norvegicus
TATTAAACGTGAAATTAGATGTCTTTTTACACGAACCAATATTCTTATTAATCGCTTTAAGAAGTGCTCACTTGCAGTAAAATTGAAATTATTTAAGTCGTTCTGCATGTGCTTCTACAATATATCTTTATGGTGTAGCTATAGTGTCACAGTATTGAGAAAGTTAATTTCTTGTCTTCTTCAGTTGGGCCTTCCAACGTTTAATACTATATTTCACAACATTTGCTCTTATGAGATTTAGGAGTAAAATGAACCCTTCTGGTAACTTGCTGGTGGCTTGCGCACGAATGATAATAATGCCTGTGTAGCATTTACTCTGTTTATTTTTATCGTAGCTTTGCTTTTTTTGTTTATCATGTTTTTGTTTGCGTAATATGTATGTTTGTCATTGTTCTTATTTCTGTATAGATCCTCGTGGTCTGTGTTAAACAATAAATAAATAAAATAAATAAAATAATAATTTTTAATCCACTCCTTGAATAGCTTCACTGGTAAAGGGCAGGTTAGAGGGTGGCCTTTAAGATAGTGTGTCTCACTTGGTGCTGTCTGAATGACTGCGGTCCTGTGTATCGCGCATGTGACCTACACCGTGTATCAGACAGCGCCTGTGTCTTCAACCTGATGCCTCCCTCAACCTCGTACAAATTATACTGTGACATACGGGGATCGCACACAGCTCAGCCTCTGTGCAGCCTCTGTGCTGCAGCCTCTGTGAGGAACAGCCTAGAGCCAGATCACCTGAAGCAAGAAACCAGCTACCCGGCCTTCCGAAGAGCCTCAGAAGAGTTATCACATCTTTCTTATGGACACGAAGTTATGAATGTATTAATTAACCAATAGTGGCTCATTTATTGATTGCCTATAATACCAATATGACATACTTACTGTCCCTGACATGAATCTAATGATAGCTGAATATTTTCAAACTTAAAATACAAATCTATATTTAATTGTATATATTTTGTAAAGCAGTCTCGAACATCGGTTTTGGTCATGACACTGCTATATAAGTGGTCGTTGCTAATAATAATAATTATCATTATAAATGGCTTACACACTATTTTAAAAAGTCTGAATCTAAAACGAAATTGGTTAAAGATTGCAGAGTAGTTTAATTAATTCTAATTCTGGACATCTTTCGGAAATGCTGGAATTGGTGTTAAGAAAAATAAAATGCACGATAAGTTTAATTATAAATGGTCTAAAATAGTATCAGTGGCGGCGCCACACCTGGTCGCATCAGGTGTGGTGTCAAATGACCTGGTAAGAAAACCTCAGACCCGGTGAATGACCTGGTGACCAGACCTGCCTGATTATTATATGGTTATAGCATTATTGCTTGTTACGACCTGCCTTTAGTTTAAATGACCTGGCAATGGAACGATTAACCAGCGGGAAGGAAGACTAAAAAAATGCCAAAAATAGAAACTAAGCAAGGAAACCCTGAAAACACGTGCGGTTGACATGTGTGGAATAAAAGAAGATAAAAAAAGACCTGATTGCTCAAACGGTCTGGCGCTGCCACTGGATAGGATTAAGATATATCAACATATTTTTCGGGGGCGTTTGAATATAGGTGCAGTGTGCAGTGTGCAGTGTGCAGTGTGCAGTGTGCAGTGTGCAGTGTGTAGTGTGTAGTGTGCAGTGTGCAGTGTGTAGTGTGTAGTGTGCAGTGTGCAGTGTGTAGTGTGCACCCCAAGTGAGAGTAAAACATAATGGCCATTAACGTTGCAAAACCATAAACCAAAACATCAAATCCTAAAGTCTGGGGTTGAATTTTATATTTTTGGATATATTATATTTTTTACCGAGGGCAATAACGCGGAGCATACCACGTCTACTAGTCGTCAAGGCTTCAATTGATAAATTAACTTAGATATTAATATCTTATGATGATCTAAATTCATATAGTGATTTTGTGCACTTTCTATTCAGATCGTTCTGAACTGCAAAAGCCATAATAATAGTAACAGCGTGTGCTATGATCTCGCCAGATGACGAGATAGCCGGGATTCGTTTCCAAATTAGTCTTAGCTAGATGCAGTCGTTAGCCGTGAATTACTATGATATAAACATTATGTAACATTATATGTCTGTCTATTGAGCAGATGTGAACGAAGATGGATTCGTTAGTTCTTCCTCCACATTCACTTCCTATGAGTATGTGTCTCTGCTTATTCTAATATTTATGTATTCCATGTCCTGTCTTCATTTTATTAATCGCTGTCTAAACTTCACATAGCAACATATCATTATGGGCCGCAGTTGGCCACTGATTACATTGTAATATCAGTAACGCTTGAGGTCTGACTTTAGGCTGAGCGCACGTAGCCTACTCAAGACTTCGTTATGATTCATTATGCAACGTACAGTTATTTTTCATGTTTGTTTGTGCTTTCTAAACAAATTTCTGATCGACTTAATTACAATTTTTTTTAAATTAATTAAAAACAACTTTTCCTCCACATTTGGAATTTAGATGTTACATTGTCGCCTCCTGAAAATCGGAAAATATTAAGAAGAAAATTTAATCTTGAGTTTTGACCAAGTTATTGCGATTTCGCTAGGGGGTTGTTTTATATACCTCACCCTGTATATTGTCACCGGTGGTGATGCTTGTGAGTGACGAATGAGGCTTTTTTTAGTAAGGTAGGATAGGGGTAATAGTTTCAAGAAGCTGAAATATTTAAGTCTTTATTATTTATTGAATCGCAAACCTTTCTTATTTGCATGCCAGACGGCCAGAGCCATAATACAGACCGCCTACTTGTATGAGTAGCCTATCGGTATATATACCGCTCTCTCTCAGTGCACTGCCTAACGGCAGATCCATAGCATATTTGTATGCCATATTTTCTTGGAAATAATTTTGTTTCCTGAAGTGGGTCTCCTTATCCTTCCTCAGTGCTTGCGTTAGTCCTTTGATACGAAACACGTGCAGCTTTCGGTTTAGCTTTCGGTTAGTCTATTCTTAAGTTTGCCGATGCCAACACGCAAAAATATATAGCCCACCTATATCAGGAATATATTTAAAGGATAGCTTCTTTCTGTGCTGTATTCAGGTCATTCTCTGGCGGGACGCGCGAGACCAGCCACATGACAGCCGAGAGCACAAGCGTCAAGAATGTCAATGGGCACAGAGTGGTAACCAAGACGTAAGCCTCAGTCTCATACATCTCTGACTAATTCAAGCATTTCTTCTAACATTCAATAATAACAAAATTAATTGGACCGAGTCACGCAGTGATATTATAATCGATATTACACAAATCGAGGCTTCTATGATTTTTTTCCTTTTTTTCTTATTCGTCTAATTTCGCATATATGACAGACCGCACAGGCTAGTTTCATTGCTTAGTTGTTGTTTTTGTGGTTATTTTTATTTTAACAGTCCATGATCAATCGTACCTTTGCCTTTTGTTGGTGCTTCAAGCGACCAGCGCAGATACACGATTAACCTTCCATTTTCCAGGCACCGATACGCACTCGTGCCCTAGGGTGCCGGGAATATTTGGACGGTTGAGCTGGGAATCGTTTTTGCACGCCTTCAGCCATCACTCAATCCTGAGTCAAGCATGCTAAAACCGCCTCACTAAATCCCCGTCGGCTTAAATTTGTATAAGTTAACAACTGGGGACTTGCTTTTTCAAACTTGGTTTTTAATTAAACTATACTGTAGAGTGTAGACTGACATAATTATGATTAATATGCTGTTTATTGACAAAATTGGAAGAGATACTGAGCGAAAGAAAGCGATTAAGAGAGAGAGAGAGAGAGAGAGAGAGAGAGAGAGAGAGGAAGAGGGAGAGATGGAGGAAGAGAAAGACAGACAAAGAGAGAAAGAAAGTGAGAGAGATGGCTCGAAGTATGTTATTCACTATCGCTATACCCGGACGCCTAGCATACATGTAGGACATTGTAGGTGTAGGCCACGCAGGGCTGGGTAAACTTTTTGAGCCGAGGGCCGCATAAAATTTTCGATGGCATCGACAGGCCGCCAAATTGTTTTGCCGGCCCTCCATCAATTGCACATGTACATGGCTCAAAATTTGTAGTATTAATTTTTTAATTGTTTCCATGTGTCTAGATATCTGTTATAGATACAAGTAACACAATGAAGCTAATTAAATTACAAACAATTTCCGGATAAATATTGAATGTTTCCGTTCTTTTGGAGTCGAGAGAACTATAAAATCTACGACATTTCCTCTCAACTCTTTAGTTCTTTTGAAACAGGATTACATTGCAAATCAGTTATATCTAGTTGAAATTTATTCAGCGTCCGAAATAAACATCAGTTCAAAAAATCTCTATTACCGCCAAATAATTTTCAATTTGACGAAAATTACCAAAACTGCAAAGAAATTCTTCATGTAAAACACTTTTTGGTTACAGCGATTCCTGGGTTTAACTTTCAGGTAGGTCGGATAGTAGAGCTGTGATGTAGCCTAATTAACATATTTGCAAGATAGGCCTAAATAATTTTAATGTAGATTAAACTGTTAGAGCTTCAAAATTTTGAAATTTTGAAATTTCAAAATTGAAATTCATTTAAGGTTATACTCGATAGGCCTACTCTCATTTCATGAGCATATAGTTGTTTTCTTGAAAATAGCACTGTTCATTAACTGGTGTAGGGGCTTTGATGAGGCCATAACTTATTATAAATGTAATGGTGTCAGGATACAATCAGTGACGTAATTACAGGTGGAAGCTAGAGGACAGACTGTCATGGCATAAGTCATTCTAGCCTATTTCTAGGACAGTCAAATACGATATCTCTATTGTCGGCTAATAGTATCCGCGAACGCTATCAAATCATCTGTGTCCTGAACTTTATTTGTTTCATATTTACTACAGCTAGCGACAATCTCCATTGCAATTTCAAATTCTCAATAAAAAAAAGTATACAAATTAATAGAGCCATGCCTTCAGTGGCGCCTATCCCCCCCCCCCACATTTCAAGTAACTTTATGGCGCAAGGTCCCCCTTCCAAGAAAAATTGTTGGACACCTAAAGTGAAGCGACCCCCTAAAAGTGTCGCTCGCTTGGCTTTAAAAAAAATCTTTAATAAAGTCGATAAATTTATCAAGCGAAGCGAGCCAAAAAAATTTGGACTCTTCAAACTAAATGTTGTCTCCATTTCATAGATATTCCACTATACAGTCACTACAGTGGAATTGTATATTAATTATAAACTTTATTCTCAGTTCTTTATGAGTTCTTGAATCATAAAGTCAGTTCTTGAATGAATGAATCAGTCCTTTAAGAAATACTTTTTTTTTTTTCCACTCCCCTCCCCCAATTTCAGAAAGTTACTAGTATTTTCCACTGCTCCCCAATTTTTTCCATGCGCAGGCTGCGCCATGAAGGTATAGGAATAGACGCCTCTGCATGTCTTCCTAATTTCAGAAACTCTGACAATCGCTGTAGGCCTTAGTTCAACCTCTACTCCTACCCTCTTCCTATCACTATTCCTGCTCCTACTGCGATTAGTTAATCGTCTGTGATCTTCTGTAACGTTACCGTCCGAATCGTGATCGTTTGTAACATTACCGTCTGGGTCAAAACGCATCTGGGACTCAGTAGTTTTACAGCTGAGCATGACAATCTTTCTCTTTAAGTTTCCAAGACACGCATTATATACGGACAATCTACAAGCTTGGATTGTACCATAAACATAAGCGTTCAGATACATAACAACAGAGATGCTTCTGAAGCTAGATTTTAAAATACGTAAAGCGAAAAATATAAGAAGTTAAATTCGTCTTTAGCCTTTGATATCTCAATTTCAAAATATTTTCATGGAGGCTTCTCATGGGCGAAAACTTAGGGGGGGGGGGGTCGGACCCCCCAAAGTTTGAGATGGGGGTCGGAGTATATTTTGACCCCCCCCTCAATTTGAGATATTTTGGCTAAAAAGTGAGTTTTATGAAGATTTTGATGTCAAATTGTTGAGTGTTTGACTATTTTTTGTGTATTTTCATAGGTGTGACACAAATTTTCCCAAAATATAGGGATCCACATTTTTTGGACCCCCCAACATTTTTGAACCCCTCAAAACTCGGACCAAGTTTCCGCCAAGAGTCTTCTGACAGGAATTTTGCGCAATTATTGTCAATATGCATTACTCTTTTATAAGATATTTAGTTCAACCAAATTATATGTTCAAAAGTCAGTATTTGTACTTTTAATGTGTTTAAAATTTAAATATGGTATTCAACTTTTCCTCAGTGTGTTTTATGATCTCTTTAATTTCCGCAGTGTGGTAAAGAACGGGGTAAAGATTGTGACCGTGGAGGAAGATGGAGTTTTGAAGAAGAAAACTGTGGACGGAGTGAAGCAGGCTCTGACAAACTGATCTCTCTATTGCCTCATCTCTGGACAATGCTGCCACCTCATTTATTATGCTGTATAGGCCCTATATCATTATTCCATCACTATTAGTTGCATCTGAATAACTGACTGAGTTTTATGTAAATATTATTGATTTATGTTATACACATCAATATTGCGAGAGTAATAACTTTATGTTGCCACTATGTTTATACATGGTTGTCAATATTCATCTATCTCATACATTAACCGATGCAAACAAGCCGAATTCGGATATGAATCCTGGCTGTCTCATCATATGACGTAAAAGCATAAAACAAGTAAAGCAAACTTTAACATCCCTTTACGCATCCAATGATGCTGTCAGAGATGGACCTAGCTAGCACGAGAACCCTTGACCTCCTGCTTAACAGGAAAACTTGCTGCCGACTAGGCTATCCAATCGGAACATTCGCTATTGTTACTATTATTCTACATATAAAAATGGTGCTATCAAAAGTGAAACAACACAAATTTGCTGAAAATGGCGTCTGTTGACATAAGATATCATTCATATTAGTCTGATAAATGAAACTTTTTGGATAAGATTTAATATTTTATAGTATTAAATGCAATAGGATTGATCTTAGCCAATGTATTCTCTGAATTTATTTAAATTTAATAATGGCTTTAACAGATATGACATTTTGAAGTTCCTCTATAACATACTCTGATAAAACTGATATAGTTATAAAAAGTTCTAGTTATATACCTATGTAACAACATTGTGTATAACTTAATTATCATACTCCTTCCACATATTTACAACTTGGTTAAATTAAATCAGTAAAAACTAATGAGTTGATGAAACAGATTCCTGTTCCGAAATGATTGTGGATGCAAATAAAACGACGTAGATTAGATTACTGACAATAATCTAAATGAAATGTTGGTATGTGGGTAAAAAAATCTAATAGGACCTCGGGAATTCACGCGGGCGTTTCCAAACCGTGGGAAACCACGGTTTGGGAAACACTGCCTTAGCGGACCATCACACGAATTGTTGATATCAATCAATCAATGAGGATTTAACGTCCGGTTTCTCACCCGAAGGCGATGTCAGAGACGTCCCAAGCGGGATATGCAACTACAGGCAGCATTCAACCACCAGAACACTCCTGCAAATGCACGTGCCGATAGAGAAAAATATCATTGAATGAGTGAGGCTTTTGGCGAAACTCTTTGGTCTACATCTAAAAGTTAAAAGTTAAAAGTTAATCAAAATACATGTACAATGTACATGTAGTTTGCCGTTCTTCGAAATTGTGTTCGGAAATAAAGAGCAATGCAGATTTGGTAAATATCCAAGAAAAAGTAGATAGATTGTCAGTTTTGGCAGAATAATGGCAGCTAAATATCTACATAAAATGTGCTGCGAAATGGATATTTGTATTAATATATATAACAACCTCAATTGAAACCACTACAATACTGTGGAACAGTGGAAAACGTTTAAATTGATATTGTCAAGCAAATCCGAAATTCATGGAATGAAATGAAATGCATCAGTGTAAATGTTTTAAATGAAGACTTGTATTGCAGATTTTGTGACTTTTTCAAAATTGAGAATAGTTTGTCAATAATTCGTGACACATTTCCGTTTATATTGATCGAGTTCAAATAAAATGTTATTTGTGACAATGTATGTGCTATGTGATCCTGTTCTAAAAGAATTACATAAATAGAGGATAAAGTGGGTAAATTTCATTGCTCTCTCCACTAGAAAAATTCAGCAAACTTGCGATATTTCGCCAGGAAAATGCTTTTCATTTTTACTTCCGCATGTATGGCAAACAAACTTCTCTATAAGGATGGAACCTGAATAGAAAGGTTTCGTGTAACGTTTCCATGAAGATTAAGTCAATGATGACAGCTCTTAATTATTCGTTCATTAAAGTCAAATATAACAAGTATAGGTCTGTATCGATTATTTCAAATTTGTATTTTTTATATTATTGATTTTTATATTATTCTGGCTATTATCTATTAAAAATGTTGGCGGCCCTCGATCTCAATTGAAATTTTTATGCGGCCCGCGGCTCAAAAAGTTTGCCCTGGCCTGATTGTTTAGCCTAAAGATTAAACTCATTGCTGTATTATTTATGATCTCAGAACCGTATCCTTCCAAAGTTTTAGGCTATTTGTAGCTTAGTGTTACTCATTTTCTTCCTTTATTTTCACATACACTATGACATAGGCATATGTTTACAGGGTCTCTATTCTTAGTCTATGTGTTTGGTATTTCTGTAGTTTGCCGTTCCACTGGTTAATCGTACCTTTTCCGTAGAGAGCCAAATCATCTACCCTAATAACCTTTATTGATTATAAAATCTCAATCTCTGATAGCACTTTAGTAAATATATAGATCGTTCATATATTTATTTATTTAAGCACCTACTTTCTTCTACATATTGCCAGCAATGTTATCAACACGGTACACAGAGGATAGGAATATAGAATAGCTGCTAATTTGTTATAATTACCGTCAACCGCAAGATATTTAAAAAGAATAAAGCTGTACGAACGCAATACAAAGTATTACAGTTTTAACTTTTAAGCTGGTTAAAGTTATAAAGTCTTGGTCTACTGTACATACTGTGTACAATAGAGGATACAATAATTATCATGTACAGTATATAAGATAGAGTTGATTAATTAATCAAGTTATTGACTACTCAAGAGATTACGTATTTTTCCTCTCCAAATGAAGCTATCAGAGACGGATAAGTTGAGATTGGAACCCGCGGTCTCATACCAAACGTCGACTATACTGCCCGACTAGACTATGCATTACCAAATTTACCATAATAAAGCGATAATATCATCCTTCCGGAGCCTACGCATTTCAAATCACCGGGCAACTAAAACCAATGTTCTCTAGTTCAAAATTAAAGTACAATTGTGCGAGGTAGGGAGTACACTATTGAAGAACTTCACATTAAGCATTGTAACCCTTAATGTGAAGAACTTCACATTCACATTCAGCATGTAACCCTTATCAAGTGACTGAAATCTAATGAAATGTGTGATGTTTTTGACGAAACTCTTTGGTCGACATCTAGCGTCGTTAATTAATAGTGACGCTGATTAACATTTCGAATATAAATAACAACAGACATCACTTTGTATGCACTTGCCAACGTTTAATCAATCAATTAATTAAGCTTTTATAAAGCACACTCTTAGCTAAGTCTCAGAAGCGTTTTGAATAGCGAAAGGTTGAGTAGCCTATCCTTTCCACTTTTCATAACCTGTCACTAATAGACCTTCTCAGCCTTTGAAATTCTAGTAGGCCCGTGGTCATTAGCATTGCACCCAAACATTGAATGAAATCAATGGTAATTATACACACAAAGTCACTAATTCATGTTTTTCACGAGTTTTCAGACCAAATTTTAAAAACGAATTCGTACATATTGTAGATAATACCTGTATCTATACTTTTAATTATATACATATTTTACTAAATCATCACATTTTGTTGAAATATGGAAAATAAAAGATATTTGCAAGCCTATGTTTCAATGTTAAAACTGCATTGTTTTGGTTCGAGCCTACATATGGCAAAAGTAGCTGTGGCCCGAGTGACGCGCATGTGCAGAGATGTAGTTTTTGCAAAGCAAAGGTCTTCTATTGAGGGTTAGGGTTGGGTTCGTAGTTGGAGTGAAGGTTAGGTCAACCCTAACTCCAAACCCCACCATGACCCTAACACAACAAGTTAATCAACATGATACAGGCACGTCTCTTTACAAGAGCTTTTTTTATCGTACATATATACACAGTGTTCCATAACTACTGAGGCAGCTATATATTTGTGATTTTCAGCCTAAGTAATAGTGCGTTTCCTTTGTTATTTGGCATGCATCAGCAGGGGCCTATTTGTAAGCTATATTGAAAATTGTAAGAGAATTGGACACATAATCACCGAGATATTGCATTTTCCGCGTGGCACCTAGTAAGGTCTTGATTTCCAATAT
>JAQFZF010004767.1:0-10351 GCA_034695365.1 Enchytraeus norvegicus
AATCAATCAATCAATCAATACGATGAAGTAGCGATGAAATCAGGCCCCCACTGTGAACAACTCTTCACAAGGTTATACCATTATCACGCCTAATAATGATGCCTTAATTCAAGGATAAGTATTCTGAATAATTATGAAAAATATCGTAAACAAGGTAGACAATAAGAATGTAAGCTAACAAAATTAAATATCAGTTAAAAGAAGAGCAACAAACTTGTTGTGAGCAGGAGCTGCGCCTGCTGTGGCAGCGCTCATCTCTTGTTGCACTATCTTCAAGATCTCCTTACAAGCGTTACTGCAGTTCTCTGGCTGACCAAATATAGAGATCACCTGAAGCAATCAATCAATCATGTTAACAAAAAATCAATCTATCAATTAATCAATCAGTCATCCCATCTATCAATCAAGCCAGCGATAAATCAGTTAGTATCTAAATGCTTACTAAGTTCAGTAGCAACAAGTTTGGTTTAATTCAATAAATGTAAAAGATCACACCACATATCAGTCACAGAGTATACGGATTCAAAAAAGATAGTAAAAGGAGTCCATTGTTCAAATAATTCAGATCAGACTAAGTTCAAAACAACAAGCAAAATGTTCATTCATTTAGCTATAGTTCCACATTTTTTAACAGCTAACAGTTACAAATTGCTCAGTTAAAAATTTCCTCAAGTAAACATAAAATTAATATTGACCTTATTGGCATATTCAATGAATGTAAAGAATGTTCGCTAGTAATTAAGGGTGTTCAAATAAGCAGTGCACGATTAAATTCTGCTAAACTCTATAATAATTACAAATAAATTACAATAAAGCTGGAGAGTGCAGAAGCTACCGATTTCGCATACCTTCTCAATGAGGCCAGAATTGTCCTTTCCATGAACATCAACCCTGCAAAAATACACCATTTTACTGAAACAGGCTATAAATTTAGTAAGTTTACTGTAATTACACATAATAAATATTATTAACGAGATTTTAATTGAACAATTTAATTTAATTGAACAACCCATCAATAAATCAGTAATTGCTTAAGCCAGTGGCGCACTAGTCCAGCGTCCCACCCAGGTTCCATAGGTACTTGGTTCCAGACCCACGGCTGACCCGTCACTAGGTACATTTAGGCGACAAAACCGACATTAAAATAATGATGAACGTATTCAATAATGAAGTTCCTTACATCATCCTTGGATGAAGAAAGTGATGTTAATCTTTTATTATTATTATTACAATACAATACAATGAGAATTTAACGTCCGATTCCTCACCCGAAGGCAATGTCAGGGACAAACAATACTTTGGTTCAGCATTGGTTGATCCAACATCTGGTACAATGGTAGTGAAGCCTCTGGATCAGATTATACAAGATCCATACAATACAAGATGGGTTAACGTCAACTGACTCGATTTCATCATCTGAAGATGATATCGGGGATGTATAACGCTGTGGAATTCTAACCTGGCCTTGCAGGTAGTGGTGATGTTACGGATAACCTGACCCTTTCTACCAATAACAGCTCCTACCACCTCACCCGGTACCAACATCCTACACACCAATCAATCAATCAATCAATCAATCAATAACAGCTCCTACCACCTCACCAGGTACCAGCATCCTACACACCAATCAATCAATCAATCAATCAATCAATCTCCTACCACCTCAGTCAATCAATTCATCAATCAAAAGACTATTGCTACAATCACTAATTAAATAGTGAAATAATTTAACTTGTGAATTTATTTCAATTTGAGTACATATTCAATTAACATAATTAAGTCCACCTAATTAATTAAGTCCTCTGCGCTGTTGTTTTCGTTTTCGTACTGTTTTGTTATTAAGCAATGACATTGTAGCTATTGTTGTGGTATATGGAATTATGTATACTAAATAAACCTTGGAAGAAAAAAACACGTGAAGGTACAATTAAGGTTCTGGACTATCGCATATTTCACATAGCCGACAAATTGAACAAACCTGAGTGGTATACTGGTGCCGTACTGACGTCCTGATTCATTGTTGCGGGGGGCATTGTTACGTAGCCCACCCCTACCCCCCGGGCCTCTAGCCCCCGCCCCACCCTGCGGTGAACGCCCGTGGCTCTGATAATCCACCTACACACAATACATTCATTGCAATATTGCTGATTCAAAGTTCTGTTCCTCGCCACAAGGTGATGTCAGGGACATTATTCTTTCATTCAATCATCCAGCTCTAGATCCAGTTTTCAGTTAGTCATCAAAGAATTCATTCCCCAAGTTTTCATTTATTTACTCCAAAATTTACTTATTTATTTCATCATTAAATTCATTTATTTATTCAGACATTTAATTATTAATTTAATCATCAACTATAGTAACACTGCAAGCCATCACAGTAAACAAGAAAAAATGAACTCTAAAGCTTTAACCCATGCACCAAAACATAGATAATTAGTGAGTCATTTTACGCCTCGGACTGTCAGAAGCCTAGACAAGTAGGAGAGTAGAGTAACTTACGTTGAGACGAACACCATGCAGATCATACTCATTCAGCTGCTCCATGGCTCTGTAACATACATAATAATCAAATAATAATGATGAAGGTTTAAAGTTGAACAAACTGCCCCCTTTCCTCTGATCAAACACATGACACAATATCTACACCTCTTTCAATGCACACAAATACAAGCAACACTTACTCCAATAGACTTATGGAACAACCCCTGCGAGGCAGTGGAGCTGCTGGATACCTGGCGGCGAGCCCTGGAGGAGCGCTCCCAATGACGAAGATAGAGAGGGTCAGCACCACGGCTGATCTTCGGTGAGGGCAACAACAACAACGTTTTAAGTCCGAGCTTCCTTATCCCAGGATGACGTCAGGATGATATTTCCTACAGCTCTGAATCTCCATTCAGGAGGCCTTCAAGAAGAGATTATGAAGACAAGCCAAGCTGAAATGTCCGTCAACTATGGGCTAAGCAAGCCAAGCTGAAATGCTCGTCAACTATGGGCTAAGCTCGAAACCACATGCAACTCAAAAGCCTGGGTAGAAACACTATAAATACTGCGCAACATGAAAGAGATTATGGTAGGGAGATAAATAAAATGGTGAGCTCCAGCACTTGTAACTGAGAATTCCTTGGTTCAATCCCAGGTAAATCTAGATTGAGATAATACCATCAGACTCAAGCACAATTGAGTGCGGGTACGTATCGTTGCCTGATAGGTTTTCATATATCTTAGCTTGCATTAGCGAACTTTCTACGAAAACAATGCAATAGCAGTAGGATCAACATACTCACTAAAATATCAAAAATAATGAATACTGTAAATATGTGCATGGGACATATGTGCAAGAGTTGTACTGACTGTAGAGCCATCTCTGGAGTCTCGTAGGTCACGTTCATGTATGTCTCCATTCTGCTCTCCTCTCTCTCTGTCTGTCCCTCTCCTGATCCACCTGTCTCCGTCTCTTTGTCCTCTCCTACCTTAACTGTCACCTTCACTGATACTACACATCAATCAATCATTCAATCAATCAATCTCCTGATCCACCTGTCTCTGCTTCCTTGTCTTCTCCTACCTTCACTGATACTGCACATCAATCAATCAATCAATCAATCAATCAATCAATCATCCCTTCTGATTCACTTAATAAAACAGTGTGCCACTGTCTATGATACAATTTAGATTAATAATCAATTAATCAACAGTTCAACACCTTTATTCTTATTTCATAATTATATCTAAGCAAGAAACTTGTTACTGCATGCACTGTCATAGTGTTCTCGGTTTACCTTGCATGGACAACACTCATGAGCATTCCAAGGCCCAGAAGCATCAAAAGTGCTTGAATAACATGTATATTGTAGAGATGGAAGCTCAGCAAGAATTCCAGAAATAGTTAAGCTGAAATGTTGACATCATTGATGATTTCAGAAATTATGACATCAATTTAAACAATCATAGACACAAATTAATAGTTTATCAATAGGATTCTTTCAATAATAATAATAATATCATGCGATATTGTTCCTATCAGAAGGCGAGATAGCCGGGATTTGTTTCCAAATTCACTTAGCTAGTAGAGGTCGCCAGAGCATCTCTTGGTTAATGTATACCGCCATAGCTTGCTAAGGCTTTCAATTCAAAGGTCTTCAAAACTTGGCGTTGAACCTGCGACCTCATGTTTCATTGCCATTTGTGTTGCCTCTAGACCACGGAACCTCTTGGAGCCCCTCAGTTAGTAATACAATGCTACGTGAACATACCTTGCTTGCACCGCTTGACTGTACCAAACTTGGCAAGAAGCTGGTCGATCTCGTCCTTGGCTACACTCACTGGAAAGTTTCTAATGACTACTGTACGAGAGGGCCTGAGACATTAAATATACCAGCGTAATATAAATATAAATTTAATTAAGTTTGTACAATTTGCTAAGTTTATAACGCTCACATTCAGTCAATCGCAGACTTTAACAAATGAGTGGCATGCGAGATTAATGTCGCTGGTTGCAAAGCTAGTCAGAAAAGTATTTTGATGAGAAAACAAGTACCTTTTCGCCGTTTTAATATTCAATAGTCATTATTATCACATTAATAATATGTACAATGTACAATGTACATGAACAATAACACCCATGTACAATGTACAATGTACATGAACAATAACACCATATGTACAATGTACAATGTACATGGGTGTTTTTCATCAAAGTACCTATTTTGTGTCCCAGCTTGATAACATCTTTTCTGTGCAAGTTACTTTCTCATTAATGTTATATATTCAAAGATTAGCACCTCGTGCACTTAATTTTGATGCTAAATTATGTCAACTTATGATACCGTTTTGGAAAAAAATTCTATATCACCCAAAAGTCATTACCGTCCCATGTCCCCACCCTAAGGTGACACAATGTTGCGGGGTAATAATTAATGTATTTCTGAAAAGCTCTTCAGTTTATTCAATTTGTTTTGTTAGTAGGAATGATTGTTGTTGAGTGTTAGATGATATTTTATATTTCCTGATATGCTTTTTGACCCTCAAGTTACCTCACTTGTGCTTGTCCCCAAGGTCTGACGTCATTACCGTCCCAGGCAACAAAACTGAAATTTTAATACACTGTATGTCACAAGAAATTAGTAAATGAATTGCTAAATATTAGCTTATAATGTATAGTTATTCAATATTCATACTAGTTTACCTTAAAAAGCTACTTTTTCAAAATAAGGCATCATTTAGAGCGAAAACCTACATAGTGTCGAGATCGGCCATCATTACCGTCCCATGCTCCTGCACGAGCACCTCTCAAGTTATTTTGTTTATTTATATCATTTCTACCATGTTATTATAAACCTATTTAAAGTTATATTTGATAGGAAAAGGCATTGCCATATAAAACTCACAATATCAAAAAATGTTTAAATTGTCATTACTGTCCCGCATCATTACCGTCCCATGCCTGTATAGAATGAGGTGGGACGGTAATGATGATTTTGTACGGTAAAGTCAAAAAAGTTTTATTTGAAGTTTTTATTCTATTTATATTTATAAATTATAAATGTCCAATAAGTAATCACATAATGTAAACATCAATTTATACATTTTTATTGTGTTTTCTTCAAAATTGTCAGCGCCGTCCCGCGATGTTAAAATCGACTCTGTCCAAATATTCTTCACAGTTTTACTTCAAAAGCACCAAAATTCAATGTATCCTGCTTATATCTAAGTACAAATAATGAAAAGTTGGTTTGTGACTTGCCCAATTTTGAGAAAAATGCAACTATACTACCCAAGAAATTGTTCAATTTTTCAAATGTAGCAAATTATAGGTGTAAAATCAAAGAAAACTGAATATTACGGATATAAAATAAGTTCAGTCTACTAGAACTCATAAAGCTTTACATAATAAACCAAAGTCATACCGAAGTCATTTCATTCATTCATCAATTAGTGAAATATCACACTTTGTAAACAAAGTATTGATGATAGGAAGAGACGGTAATGACAAATGCAAGTCGATTTGTACAGAAAAACTCGCATAGACAAAATATTCTTGATATTGATCTTGCCCGACCCCAAAATATTAAAATATAGCCATTCCTTGATAAATGAGCCACAGTTTGATCAGTATGAGAAAAGTGTAGAAACCAAACTACTCAAGATCAAATCCTGCACTTTCATGAAAAACACCCACATACGTATATCCTAGGGTTAGGCCCGTTAGGGTCTGGGTTAATTTAGGTTTTGGGAATGGCCTGATGAGTGAGAGTTACAGGCTATATAGGCCTATTAGCCTGCTGGAGCCCTGTACTTAATGAAGAAATGAAGAAGCCTACGTCACCTATAGTTCGATGGGAATATCGACCTTACAGACCATGCATGTAATTACTGCCTGTTATCACTAGTAGTACAATAGAAATGCACAAACATACACATTACATACAAACATAAAGACTTGCACAAATATATGCACAAAATAAAATGTATGCAATTTAAGATTTTATATTAAAATTATAATAATAAAAGTTTAATGTCCATTCCTCATTCAAGGACAATGTTAGATGCTATCAATAGATCTTATGCAACATATTATATCGAGATATGATACGCTTTATAATTGAATATATATTAAGCTTATTTTCTTTAGAACTTTTTTTTGCATAAATACCACATTTTATTTCACCAGAAACATATATAAATAGTTTTAAGATTTCTATCTATCAATGGGCTTTTCACATAATGAACCACAAGCTCACAAGATGTCGCAGTGTGGACACAAAAATCGACCTTCGTATGTAATCCTATGTTACGAGACTGATCTTAAAAAATCGATTTCTGAGTGAATAGATGAGTCTCAATTTCGAACTAAGCATTTATACATAGAATAATCTTTTTGCTACAAGGTGATATAATGCGATTAGAAATATTTCGTCAGCTATAGCTATACTTGTCTTAAAACGAGAGCATTATTAGAGAGATTATTAAGTAAATGGTGTTAAAAACTAAACATATTCTGCCTTTAAAACGTCAAAATAATCAAGAATCACTAATTAAATTATATTGGTAAATTTTATCAAATACACAGCAATAATTATATTATAAACTTTATTACACAATTATGTCACAATATAATCTTTAATGTAAATGTAAACAGGAAAAAATGACATTCTTTGAGCCATCTGACGAGTGATTTCATGCACTCTTAACATGCAATTTCCTCATCTCGAATTTCCTTCTTACTTTTAAATCGATATTTCTTAAAATCTGTTGACTCTGAGAGTATAAGGTAAATTGTTTTTAATTCATTTAGACATTGAAGATATTACATGAATTTTTTCGGATTGCTCTTTGCTATACTTGCATAGTTATTAAGGAAACAATACGAAATTTTGAGAAAATGCCTGTAGAATGAATGCTTACAGTCCACAATGTTTTTTTTTAGCATTTCCTAATGTAAACAAATCTATTATTGGGAGATACGCAAGTAAAGTATTGTCTATTTTCAGCATCTTTAATTCTTTATTGTTATTTTTCATCCAACAAACTTCAACAGTACAATATTGCTTTACCTGTCCAATGGATATCAGATTCTACTTCGATCACACAGTGTTTGCTCAAAGTCTTGTTAACTTAAAGATGTGCAACTGTTACTGTAGGACAGTGTAGGTATTACCCAGCTAATTTATTAAGTAACTAATTTCTTACATAAATAAGATTAGGGAATTACAAATAAAGGTGTAGTGTACTTAATTTATAGTAACAACAGAGATGCTGCAGTGAAGGGCAGAGTGGTCTGCACCATAACTTTCTTGACACATTGCATGTGGCATATGGCAGGCCAGGCTACTCTAGTACTACTTTTAAAAACCTTTCTGAGACTTAGCTAAGAGTGCGCTATATAAAAGGTTCTGATCGATTTTTTACACTGGTAAAAAAATTATTTTGCATACATGCAAAATAATTTTTTTTGTCAGATGTTTTTACATTTTTAATTGATTCTAGTAGATTCTGTGACACTCTTTTAGAATATGTAACCAGTTTTAACACATCACATTATTTTACAATTTACTTTTTTATATGTGATAAGTATGGTAGGATAAGGCGTATAGATGCAATATAGATATTTCGGATAACAATAAACAATTTCTGTCTGATGTTTTGACATTTCTGATTGATTCTAGTAGATTTGGAGATGCTCTTTCAGGATATGTAACCAGTTTTTACCCATCACGTCAGAATTTCTTGCAATTTGCATATTTCTTTTTGATAAGCAGTGGCGGTGCCACACCGGGGCACATACCCTGGCTGAAAAAGTTTGTGCCCAGGCAGCAGGTGCCCTGGCAGGAAAATAATTTTCTTTGTTTGCATTTTGCTTGAATTAACAATTCCATGATATGAAATCATGACTGTATTATCATGTTAATCTCATAATTACACTATTCCGGTATTATTTCATGCATCATAGACAAATGACTTGTATAAATTTAATATATGGATTGGTGAAGTTTGCATAGTCTACATGTTAATTTTAGTAAATAAAGTTGAAAATTCAAGTACTTACAATATGCATGATTTTTCATCAGTCTTAATGTGCCCCGTCTCGGGACCTTGTGCCGCGGCAGTGCTCCGGCTAGCCCCATATGCTGGCGCCGCCACTGTTCATAAGTATTCATTATGAGAAGTACACGCTATTCGACTTCTTTGGCTAATAAGAAAAAAAATCTGTCTGATGTTCAATGTTTTGACATTTTCAATGGATTCTAGCAGATATTGAGACGCTCTTTCAGAATATGCAACCAGTTTTTAACCATCACGTCAGAATTTCTTGCAAGTCACATTTCTCTTTTTTGATAAGTATCTATTATGAGAGCGACTTTTTTGATTAATAAGAAAAAATCTGTCTGATGTATTTAGATTTTTTTTTATTCTACTAGATTTTAAGACGCTCTTTCAGAATAGGTAACCAGTTTTTACTCATCACGTCAGAATTTCTTACAATTTACATTTTTCTTTTTGATAAGTATCTTTTATATATGAGATGTCCACGCTATGTGACTTTATCTGCTAATATGAAAAAATTTCTGTCTGAGGTTTTTAAATTTCTAATTGATTCTAGTAGATTTTGAGACGCTCTTTCAGAATATGTAACCAGTTTTTACCAATTACGTCAGAATTTCTTACAATTAAATATTTTTCTTTTTGATAAGCATCTAATTATGAGACAACGATTGGAACCTCAACGCTATTTTTGCTAACACAAAATATTCTGGGTATTAATTATATTGTTATATTACATTGTACAGGTGTTTATTTCATCTATTAGTAATTGCAGTTAGTAGGCACTCCTTCGACAAATTTCAATATAAAAAAAGAATATATTCACAGATTTATCACACATATTTGTTTCACATAACGCTTTTGAAAAATGGCTTTTGAAAAATGATCAGTACTATTTTCTCTAATTTACAAATGTCTGTAAGAATGTTGACTATAAATGAATTGACATTAACGCGTCACACATGAAATCATAAAATAAAAATGTTAAAATCAGTCAGATCTTCGACAAGAATATCTGAAAAACCTGACGTGAGTTGAAGAAACTAAATACTCCAAAATTCATCACTTTTTATGTTTATTTTGAAAATAACAACAATTGTCAGACATCTGACATCACGGTTACCAGTGTTATATATGTACTTTAATCTTGTCATTGTTGTCATGTATACTACAGTAGTTTAGAATATTTATAAATGTGTGCTCTGTGTGAAAAATAACAATAAAAACATCTTACTTCTTTTCAACAGAAGAAGCCTGATTTTCGTTGTTTTCTACTGAACCCATAGAGTTAAACAAATGCTCTGTAACAAAATTATGCAAATAATAAACAGCGTTAAATGTAGGTAGCATTAAATGAAATGTCTTGGACTGTTCTACAACATTGGAGCCAACTCAACAGTTTCTCATATAAGCCAATATTGCAATCAATGATCAAATCAATAGCACAATTGAACAATTTAATTTATTTCTGACCTCAATACTAATTAGTATATTAAAATAAATAAATAATTAAAATGAGTAAATACTAGATAAAATTAGGAAGATAAGGAAGAAACCAATTGACATAAAATAGATAAAATGCAAATGTCTTTTAATAGAAAAGATTCTTTTACGACAGTACAGTGTCAGCAACAATTACGCATTACAAGTACGGTTAAAATCATTTTGTAAAGTTGTTACCAAACTCAGACGTCACCCCTCTTTGGTTATTAGATATTAATTAGCTATTCTCATGAATTGAGCGCCATATTTTGCTATGAACGGATTGTCCAATGGGCCAGCAGCTAGCAATTGTTAGTTGCTCGCCCAT
>JAQFZF010004768.1:0-10351 GCA_034695365.1 Enchytraeus norvegicus
TTATTTTTGAGAGGGGTCATCCAGGGCCCTCCGCCAGGTTTCTAGCAGCTCCGTCGCCTCGCAGGGATTTGTCCATAAATCAAGTGGTGTGAGTGTTAGAATTTGTTTGCACTGAAATAAGTGTATTGTGTTGTGTGGTAGATCTGAATAGAGAGTGCATAAAGTGAAGGGTAACGATTGGATTGATTTTGCGCTTGTAGGTAAATAGGAAGGGGGATTTGTCTGTTCTGATTTGTGCTAGAAGCCGTCTTTGGTATCCCGTTAGGATTTCTTCGATGGGGTTGATATTGGCTACTTTTCGTCATTGTCAGGGTCATCGTCGTATAAATGTACAGAAATATGGACATGTAATTGTATCATCTGTTCTCGATTAATTATTCTTTTATTTAAAATTAAAATAATAACCCATTGCAATTATAAACTGGTGTTTAGCCAATCTGCAATATAAAATGTGCTACAAAATAATTTATATTTATAGCTAATCTTACACTTGTGAAACGACTAAAAAATATATTTTTATATAAAAAATATAATATATAAAAATATATAAATTTAATTTATATAAAAATATATATAATATAAAAAAAGACATTAAAAAATTTAATAACATTAAGCTCCCGAGACATTGTTAAGCCGCTATCTATTACAGAACTCTTTTTAATTTTCTCATTTTCTCAAAATTAAATTCTATTATACAAAATAAAATGAAATAAAATAACGATTTAACGTCCGGTTCTCAACTGTCGACGATATCAGGAACGAGGCGATACAATACAATATAATACCATAATAGTGTGGGCTCAACCCACGTTTCAGCATCTGATAAAGATATCAGGGACGTCAATATACTCGTAAATCACTAAATTAATGGCGACGTCCCTGACATCGCCTTCGGGTGAGGAACCGGACGTTAAATCCTCATTGATTGATTGATTGAGCTATCAATCATTTCTAACTCGCCCGTCACTGATGCGCATTTGGGTGGCGAAACTGATATTAAACTGCACCGTTGAGATAATTTAAGCAGAAATGTTTAAGCAGAAATAATTTCTCGAAATAAGACAATTACCTCATAGAGTATGAGCCTGACATCAGCCTGCTGTGTGAGACAACGGCGTAGACTGCCGAGTATCTCCAGGCATATGGACTCATTCATTGGTCGGCTTCTCTGCGAATGTACGTCCATCTGAATCTGAGCATTGTAATAAAGGCTGCATTGGCTTCCTGTCCCAGAACGCATAAAATTCAAGATAGCCTCGTTAGCATTTAAGGTACTAAACTTTGCTAAACCTTCTTATCTATTTGAGCTAATATCATCCTACCAACCCACACGCAGCCTTCGTTCGTCAGGTACTAATCTCTTGAAGGTGCCAGACATTCGAACGGAAATAGGCAGACGCTCTTTCAACTACGCTGCTCCTACACTATGGAATTCTTTGCCACAAGATTTACGATCTTGTACATGCATTACTACTTTCCAGGGCAAGCTCAAAACTCTTCTCTTCCCACCTAAGATCTGTTCTAACAGATCTTCTTGCCTTGGATAACGGACTTGCACTGTTTGGATCTCACTTTCTCTTTCGGCATGTGTATTAGCAAGAGTGTTCTGGTGGTTGGATGCTGTCTGTAGTTGCACATCCCGCTTGGGACGTCCCTGACATCCCCTTCGGGTGAGAAACCGGACGTTAAATCCTCATTGATTGATTGATTGATTGAATGTTGGCCCCTCGTCTCTTACGCCTATGATTGACAGGTTGAAAGGCCTAGTCAGTAGCACACTTGCCTAATGAGCAGGGAGCTGCGGGTTCGGTTTTTCAGCTTCCGTCCTTTCACCGAACCTAACTAACAATTCAAACTTATCTTTAATTGATGAGCTCTAATCTAACTCCGTTAACTATTTACTTACAACACTTTGTTGCAGTAGAAATGTCAAACAAAGAGCGAACAAAGGCTTCAAGTTGTTTTTCAATGTTTTATTGTGAGCCCTAGCATTAAGCTAGCACCAAAAACCTAGCTCTTAAACCTGGGCTGCAAAACGGGATCGGGCCTGCCAGTGTTCTGCAATAAAAAATTGTAAATGTCTGGCATACAGTGCAAAAAATATATTAAAAGTAGTGTAAGGAAGTTATTTGTGACTTTAAAATGTAATAAAATGCAGTAAAATATCATGTCTTGACTCCATACTCGATATACAAAATCATGCGTTGAACAAAGCATATTGCACCTTGGCTCACATTATGGAGTCGATATGCTGACACTGTAGGCATATATGTTGTTGTATGTCTTAATTGGTTGTTGTTTTTGCTCGCCCAGGATCCCAGCCATGGTGCTGACACCCTCTATCCTCTCATTAGGTGGGGTGCAGGGCTCACACTTATGCGTTTGGCAAGCTAAACCGTCAATCTGAAACATAGTTCTACCATTCCGATAGGGGCTACTACCAAACCCAATACTTATTTGTTGCATACTGTCACCATTGCTTAGCATAGGCAATAGGCATTCTTCTGTAAGACACCGCATTTTTCTATAACACAATTCAAATGAATCTATTTTATTTTGCATTCATTAATTATTGAATGTCCAATTTGTGACTTTCAGAATTCTAGTAAAATAAATTGTCGACTATTGCTCTGTTATAATTTTTGTTCCCTTGAAACTGAACATTGAATGAATGAATTAATGTAGGAATTTTAAACCGAAATTATGCAGTGTATTTGTTGATAACGAGACTACTACTGGTTGTCACTTCAAAGGTATTAAGTTAAAAATAGTCCAGCTGTTGTTAAATTAATCCAGCCGTGCATGAATTAGAGAAATCAGAGAGAGAGAGAAAGGGAGAGAGAGAGAGAGAGAGAGAGACAAGATGGAAGTTAGAGAGTTTCAGCAGCTCTCTATCAGATAGTGTTGGTGTTGTTGCCTAACCAGAAGATCAGCTGTGATGTCGACATCCTCTATCTCCGTCTTGGATGAATGTCAAAGAAGTACAAATGATCAGAGTCGTTAGATAGAGAGACTGTGGTAAACCATGACCGTCAATGCCAGGAATGGGCAGGACACCTGATATAAATAAAGATTTTAGTAACGATTTTTAATTAAAACTGGCTCAAATTGGAGACGATAGTTTATTGTGGATATGTTAGAATAGTAGAATAGTATACACGAAAACTAAAGCATCAGATCAATAATGAATTGTTAATCACATGTGAATATATATATTATACATGTATAAGATATTTTGTGTGTTTATTGGCTTAGTTGCAATGGCGTATCAATGATTATAATTTACTATATGTGCATGTAAAGGTACAACAATGAAGCTAAAGACAGATTACCACCCCGTGAGAAATCAAATCACTCAGCCGATACGTACGGTCAACAGCAGCAACAGGTTGGGATTTTACATTTTTAAACGCAGTAGTTAAGCCAATATTTATTTGGCAGACCGATGGCGCCTAATGTTGTTAGAGCCGAGAATGGAATCATGTATCTCTGGAGTGTGACTGGAACATTGTCGTTCGTAGCTTAGTTGTGGACGCTTATATTTAAAATATTTCATTTCTACTGCGCATGGTATTGATTCAAACTATAGAAAATGGTATATAGAAATGCAAATAGTATATAGAAAACGTGAATATTGAGCAAGTATTTTAGGAAATCTTTCTAGCAATATATGGAGTATCTGACATATTGATTAGACGAGGAAACGGACGTTAAACCTTTATTATTATTATCTGCTCCAAATTGATTACATTCCAGATATTGTTTTCTAAATGATGGACCTGACGTTATGCCCATGACCACCAAACAGAGCAATACTATATGGATTTAACGTTCGTTTCATCATCTGACGACTACATCAGCCCTCGACATCTCAAACACCAGAAGCAAAACTTGCTGGTCCTCTCAAACGTAGTTTGCAAATTACAAGTGCTGAAAGAGAAGAGGGCTCAACACTAATGAAGAGATAGCGAAATCTAAAGTTAAATTTAATATAAGTTTTGCAGCCTAATGGCTACATCAGTGATGGTTGAGCCCCGGGATGAAACTGTGAACCAATGGAACCCGAGTCAGACAATTGACCGATGTGCCACTGGCTCAGTCAATACACTGTCCGATACAGTGAAGGTTTAACTTTCGTTGCCTCGTCTAAAGGCTATGTAAAGGACCACTCTGGAGTATATTAAACAAGTTATAATAGTATATCTAATGAGTACATATATAATTATTACTCTTTTGTGTGTGTGCTGGCTGTATGTAGGGTTTGTACCAGCCACCACTACCAGGCAGCAATCAGCCGACCCCTGGCAGACAATCAACAGAGCCGCGGTCAAGCACTGCACTGGACTATATCAAACAAGAGTACGATGAGAGAGCTACTTCAGGTCTCGCTGTGCTGACCAGTGGTGGGCTGGTGGTGCATCAACCGTACAGTGGTCAACAACAACAGCAGCAGTATGGTGGTCAACAACAACAGCAGCAGCAGTATGGTGGTCAACAACAACAGCAGCAGCAGTATGGTGGTCAGTATGTAGTGGGTCAGTCACTACAAGCAAGTGACTTATCTGCAGCTATGCCAGCTGCTGCTAACAGCTACTCAGCTGTAGTGCAGGATCCACTACAGCTGTATCATCAGCAGCAGCAAGCTATGCAGCAGCTAGCAGCCGCCACTACCACCAGTGCCTCATACGACACAGCACAGCAGAACTACTACGGACAGTGGAACAATGAGATATACGCTCAGGCTCAGGTGAACCCTGGTTTATCTGCCGCCACAGTTACTTACTCCACGGACCAGGTATATGACAAGCCTCCAGCTCCTAGGCTAGGTATAACACAGGCACCATCTGGCCGCCCACCCCTGGTTCAACCCCCGGCTCTGCCGATATTCGCTCAGCCTGTTAAATCAGAGTCAAGCCTCTCCGCGGCGGGATATAACTATATTACAAGCAGTGCTGATGGAGATGCCAACAACTATCAGGACAGGTGGTATGCTAATGGTACTGAAATGAAACAGGAAGGTAAACAACAGCCTGTAGGTGAAGCAATGGGACAACCAGGTCAGTATCAACCGGTGATAGATCAGTATGGGCGTGCAATTGGATCTACCACAACCCAACCTATTACAGATCAATATGGACGTGTAAGTGCGACGCAGGCACAACCTATCGCAGATCAGTATAGTCGTGGGGGCGTGGCCAGTACAGCTCAACCAATTACAGATCAATATGGTCTTGGGGGAGTGACCAGTACAGCTCAACCAGTCACAGATCAGTATGGTCGCACTAGTGCGACCATAACCCAACCAATCACAGGCCAGTACGGTAGAGGAGGCGTCGATAGAGATGACCGGGGGAGATCTGACGGGAGATCAGAGACTCACGAGAGAGATCGGTCTGAGATAAGAGATGGGAGAGATCACCGGGCGCGGGGAGATACTGAGAGGAGAGGAGGGAGTAGAGAGAGGGAGCAGGAGAGGGATGGGAGGCGTGATAGAGACAGATACGGAGGAAGAGAGAGAGGTAGAGAGCCGGAGTCTGAGAGCGACAGAGCGCGTAGTGGTCGAGTTCACGATGAACGTAGGTCAGTGCGAGATGAACGCGGGACAGGCCGAGATGAACGCGGGACTGGTCGCGATGAACGTGGGACGGGTCGAGATGAACGTGGAACGGGTCGGGATGAACGCGGGGTGGGTCGAGATGAACGAGGGACAGGTCGAGATGAACGTGGACCAGGTGCACGGGACGAACGTGGAACTGGTGTCCGAGATGAACGCGGGTTGGGTCGTGATGTTCACGGGGCAGGTTCACGGGATGGATCAGGAACACGGGACTACGGTCGCAGTAATGAGCATGATTATAATGGAAGAAGTTCAGGTGGTGTGAGGGAGGATTCTAGAGATGCTGCTAGTAAAACTATTGAAGCTCAGAAGCCCCAGTCGAGATGGGAGCTGGATCACACTACAGAAGTCAAGGCTAGTCAACCACCCCTCTCAGTGACAGCAGATATTCAGGCCTATGCGGCTAGAGATCTGGACATCAAGCCACCGCAGCAGCAACAGCCTCTGATATCTATGGAGCCGCCTCGACAAGTTCCTGATTCGTTCAGTGTTAACATGAAGCCAGAGTTTGATAAACCTGCGATGATCATACACCAGTTTGAAGGCACCCCCATGGTGCCGCTGATTGGTTTAGCACCCCCTCCCATGCTGATGCCGCCTCAGAGTGCACCTCCAGCAGTGATACGTGGTATCAGGGGTGCTGGGCATCCTCCAGAGTTTGACAGCACCCGGCCCCCTCCCCCTGGACACTTTCACCCGCCACCAGGGGTAATGCTAGGCCCCCCTCCACCTTTCTCCAGGATGCCTCGTGGTCCACCTCCATCACTTCTTCCCCGGCACCAAGGCCCCCCAGGGGGACCTCACCTCAGGGCACCTCCTCCCCCACACATGGGCGGGCCCCCTAGACCTCTGTTCCCTCCCAATGGACCCCCTCCCCCGGGTCATGGTATCAGACCCCCACCTCCTGGTTTTGGCGGACCTAGGCCTATGCCTGGGGGTATGCGACTCCCCCCACCAGGGGGGCCGATGAGAATGCCTCCTGGGGGCCCACCCCCAGGTCTGAGATGGAGGGGGCCTGGAGGACCTAGGCCATTCAGATGAAAGTTTTAAGCAGATCTGGACCTATTACATAAAGACAGCCTAGTGTAATACTGGTAATTTTGCTGTTGCAGGGAACTCGACTAAAATCTTGACAGATAATGAAGGTAGAAGAGCATTGACATCGTACATTAAATTATAATTATTTATAATTATTTACTCCTATAATGCTATGGGAGGATTTAGAATGATGATAAATATTGCAAGGAAGGTTGCAAACTAGTTAAGTATAGTATTTATTTGATGATATAAGGAAAAGGTTATAAATAGCTTTCATCTACAAAATTGTTCATCTCTCTGAATGACTAATCCGCAGAGAATTGAACTGTGGGTTGCTATGTACATAGTTACCAACCGATCCACTTGTATGTTCGAGATTTCACTCTTGATATGCTCCACCGGAAGTTGAGCCTCTGACATCATTTCAAAAGGTCACAATGCATTAAGACATTGCTATATTTGTGTAGTCTTTATTCTACATGCCTTACAACGCTTTGTCACTTTTTTAAACACTATTTCAATAGCTAGTTAAGCTCATAGAATTTAGGTGGAGGCAATGGGAAATTTATGTGCTTAAATGATTAGAATAAACTCGTTTGCATAATTTATTATAAATTATTGAAACATTTTTGTCTTGCTTGTTTTATCCGATTGGTCAGGAATTAGTCAATTGGTCATGCATAAAATAAGCCCGCACAAAATGGCACATCTCTGAACTGCTCTTCTCCACTTTTGTCCGACTATTCCAAGCCATTAGAATATTGATATATAGCGTGTGCTCACTCGTAGAACTTCACTCTCTTCCGCCTGATTCATTATATCCTGTTCAACCCCCCCTCCCTCCTGGTGCGGATGTATTTTATGCAGGACCCCTAGTTAGTTGATTTGATCAATTTGACATTAATTAAGCAGTGATTTTACAAGAACTACAATTATGTGATCTGCGTGTATGTGAATTATTAAGTTTGCCTGTTCTACATGTATATCAGATTTATGGTGACTCAAATGTCATCCTGAATAAAGTAGCGACTGTTGATCCCTGTTTGACTATTAGCTGATCATGCAGTTCGTGTTGTCTAATTAAGTTGTAACTTTGACAGCATCGTCTGTGTATATGTAATATTTTGTATGTCTTTGTCTCTCGGTATGTACATTTACATGTATGCTGGTTTCCAGTGATAAATAAAATGGTTTTAAAGGAAAGTATGGAAAGTTATAAATATTAATTATCATTCGATTAGGAATCATGCACAAAAGACGTCAGCACAAAATCGTTATTTTTATACCCCCGCCGCACCAATCCACATGAAGACCGTTTTACACAGAAAATCAATTTTGAGCCCCTCTAAAATTTAATTTTACTGACGTCCTCAATGCCTTATCGCCCCTCCCCCGTCACTCCATTCAGACAGCTTTTGTGCAGGACCTTTAAAAGTTTTGCTAAGATTAAAATTCTAGATTCAGCCATTTCACTATTATTGATCTTTATTTGTACAATTGATGCAACACTTGCACGCAAACACTCGATGAAAAAGGAGAAACTGCTAATTTTGAAGGATAATCTGAATTTAAGGTGAATTTCACGGTCGAATGTGTGATGAAGCGAGATATTGAAACGAGTTTAATGCTTTAATAGACAACTTCAGTTGTAGTATAATGGGTAGACCCCAATCCAGAATCCTGCCAGGTTATTTGGATTGATCCAGTGCACTATAGTGTGCTCCACCGTGCCAAACAAAAGTGATGATCGGTGATATTCGAGCACTATGAAACATTACCATCATTACCGATATCTATTAAACGGCGAATCTAAGTCAGATAAGCTATAGATTGAACTTTATTTACAGTTGGCTCTATCAATTGACCTCAGCGCAAATTAAGATTGCCTGCACGTATCAGGAGTTACTATGTACCTGGTATGTATCCTATCTCTGCACATTTCGGCTATGTTGACGAGTTTTGTTGGTTAGGCTTGATGATAATTATATAGGGCTGGGTGCCGCAGCCTCATACCTTAAATAATTACTGGTTATTTTGTTGTTGTTGCATCCTCAAACGATCAGCAGTCTAGCGCACCTCCCCCCTCCCCCCCCCCCCCCATTGATCTTGGTCATTGCTGTAGGAGGGTCATCCATAGCCTGCCCAAGTCTCCTGCAGCTCTGCCACCTCGCTTGGATTGTTCCATTAGTCATGTGGTGCGAGTGTTGTTTGAATTTGTTTTGCGCCAAAAGAGATGTTCTGTGGAGTGTTGTTGATATGAACACACTGCATGATGGATGTGAGATTGGATTGTTGTGTGTGTAAATTGAAAGGTGATTTGTCTGTTCTTTTTTTGTTCCAGTACTGCCCAGTACTAAGGCATTTCTGTCATATCGTTGATGGCCTATGGCAGGCGTGGCTGGTGCCCTTCATTGTTCCAAAAAGAGCCTCTCAGATACATAGTATATAGAGGCGCTATAGAATTTCTTTTCTATATTGTATTATATTGTAGTTGAGTGTTTTATTTTGCCCATATCAACCAGTAGTTATCTCTTGTCTCCTATAACTGTTTGAGCTGCTAGTCTTCCTGCTGAGCCCATTACACCTCCTCCTGCAACATCAATTATTAACAATATTAGTATTCAATACAGATTTAACGTCCATTCTGTCATCCAAGGATGATGTCAATAACCTCTCGACAGTATACATACATGTCACTGCAGAGAGGATTTATTTTATTCTTGTCTAGTGCGGCTGAGTAGTGCATAATAAAACGGTACTGAACAAAGCAAAGGGACAACATAGCCAAGACTCCTACATGCACTATACAGTGCAGGACATTGTTATGAAAAAGTAGTCCTAAATTTCAACTGGTGTGTGACAGATCAGCAATGACCTCCTAAACCATTCTCAAATCAACTTAAAATTTAAATAATTTGACGCCCTTTACATATGTGAATACTGACTAGTTCAAAGTACCTGGATGAGAACCGCTGCCACACAGATATAATCCTGCTACAGGAGCTCTGTAGTCTGAGTAGCCCACGGTGGGTCTACCAAAGTACAGCTGATCCAGTGTCATCGCTCCGTGGAATATGTTCTACAATAACATTTATAACGTAACCAAATTAAGTTAGCATCAATTGCCTAAAATATCACAACAAATCAATGAGGATTTAGCGTCCGCTTCCACTGAAGGCAGGGACATCTCAAGAGGAATGCATCTACAAAACACTAATAGAAAGCAAGATACTAATTAGCGTCAGCCAATTGATTCAAGGCAAAGGAGGCTGTACTGTAGATGGTAGCAGTCCATCGATTGAGATCATGCTACCGTCGTCCATGACGACATCGAACACTAATAGAAGTCAACGACAATTTGATTGGCCTAAGCTAGGCCTACTTGAAAGACGCGAGGCCCGTTCTGAAGCGATATCTATAAAACTAGTCTCAAATAGGCTCCATAACCTAGTAGCCTAAAATAAAATCATCAATATTATCAAAATAAATAACTTATTATTATTCCATGTTGTTGCCCACCCAAAGATCAGCCGTGGTGCTGACTCCCTCTATCTTGGTCCTTGGGAGCGCTCCTCCAGGGCTCGCCGCCAGGTATCCAGCAGCTCCGCCGCCTCGCAGGGATTGTTCAATAAGTCTATTGGAGTAAGTGTTGTCTGTATTTGTATGCATTGAAAGAGGTGTATTGTGTCATGTGTT
>JAQFZF010004769.1:0-10350 GCA_034695365.1 Enchytraeus norvegicus
TAACTATGGAGTGATTAGATAAACATGGGTGAATTTTGAGACTAAAATATGGGCTTATTATTTACAACAAACTTTTTTTGCTAACTACTTATGAGTAGTAAGCTATTTCGGTAGTTAACTACTTTCGAGTAGTTAAACTACTGTCTAACTACTGACTACATTTGAGTAGTTAAACTTTTTGCCCTAACTACTTTTGAGTAATTAAACTACGTAGTTAACTATTTAGTAGTTAACTACTGCCCATCACTGTCCCTACCCTACCTTTACCCTACCCCTATTCCTACTCCTAATGTTGATCATCGGAAGATGACATTAAAAATGTATCTGCTGTACTTGTAACGTTAACGCTAAAGCGCTTTCCGAAATGCCCAATTAATCGAGCACGTCATTTCACGTAATGTAATAGCATGTAATGATGTAATTATTGTACATCAATTTATTGAGATGTCAGTCTAACAGAGATCTTTTAGTATGTGCCATTGTCGAACTTCCTGACGAGTTTTGGCGAACATCTCGTTCCAGTGTTTTGTTTCCATGGTTCCGCTCTTGGTCCCCAGAATGATCTGGCCAATCTCTTCGTTCCTGCCCATCCTGTCATAGTCCATGACACTGATGCTGAGACTGGATTGGCGAATCTTCTCGTATGGGACCTCAAACGTGAATGATTCGTTGAAAACTGGATTCAGAGTTTTCTCCATGACGGCAGTTTTCTTCTTTTCAGTTTTCTTACCGTCGTGCAGTAACCAGACCTTGACGTAGGGATCTGAGAAACAAAGAACAAAAATTAATCAATCAATTGATCAATAAAATAATAAAGCAATATGATTATGAGCATCAACCAATCTATTTATCATTGACAGCCATTTTATTATAACTCACTCTTAACTTAACAAGTTCTGAAAAGCGCTTTAAAAACGGACAATTGGCAAAAGTACCCAAGTCTGCCGTGATAATACTGCATTACAAATTATGATGGCGACTGAGACTTAATAATGATGTATGCATACTTGTACATGCGTGTAGATGCTTTCACATTAATTTTAGAATCAAATATAATGGTGAAGTCTAGAACCAAAGTGTACTTACAATTATTCTTTATAGAACAACTCACATCTATAATTTTTCCTTGACGAAGGGCGTCATTATGCTTTATGATAAGGGAAATACTTGTTAGTTGTGATGGGAGTCAAGTTGATGATCGATGGTGTGCTCCTTGCTCTTTGTGACAGAACTATCTGACATTGATTATTAGTTGGGTCTTGTATTTTTCATCTGGCAGTGTGATCGAGAGGAAAATATAACAAAGTAAACATAGTTCTAACCTGATAGCCCATTGATATCTTTAGCTTTGAGATCTCGTGCTCGATCTATTGCTACAGTTATTTTACTACTGGCTGGCTGATAACATAAACCAATCATGAGTTCTCCCAGTTTACCCTGAAATATCAATCAATCAATGCACTTAATCAATATAAATCGGTCAAAGTATGACATGCTTAAGTTATCCTTTCTATAGTAGGAGTATAGAAGCCCACGTCAGAAACCTATAATATTATTTTCCTTGAACAAAGGCATCATTTTAGGTGTGGAATGTGTGTGTCAATTTACATCTTTTGCAATCGCTACTACATGGTGTCTCAAAAAAACGAGCCCCCTAGAAATAATGTGAATAATTTGAGAACGGAATTACCAATTCATTCGCTGTTTCGAGTCCCCACTAGATATGCAAATTTGACATGTTCCCATAAATTTTGGTCAAAATATCACAAAAAATGACGAATCTGGAGCGCTTTCCGCACGCAAGGGGTGCTTCACGTAGTGGCCAAGCTAGGATATCTTGGTCTATACTCTTTTTTAATGTAGTAGCTATTGCAACTATAAACGTCATTACATTGACGCACTAATTTACGAGGCGGCAGAATCGTTGAGCCTTCAGCCACGGGCTAAAAGAAATAACAGTAGAGGATATCAGCATCACGGGAGGCTTACTATGTGTTGCCACAGGAACATCAACAAATGGAATAATAATAATAATCATCATCATAGAGGTATAACGTCCATTTCCTCATCCAGGGATGATGTCAGGGACGTCATATGACCATTGGAACAAACCATGTGACCCTTGCAGGGTTGGAGATTCTTCCAGAGAACTTGTCCAGTAGTTAGGTCAAACTCGCTGATAGGAATACAGATCTCTCCTATAGGATCATCCCTGCTGAAGCGATCATAGTCCAGCACTTGCATATACAGCGTCCTGTGCAACAGCTTGTTGTACGGAAACCCTGTGCAATAATATACACAAAGACAACTAATAATAATTAATTGTCTACTGTAGAGAAAACATGTGGAAATAGATACAAGAACAACTAATAATATATAGGACTATATCAGTTAATTATAAGCAGATATGCTACAATATCTCACTCACAACCAGTACATTTTAGAACAAATTCCATCGTTCCTTCTTATATAATGACAAGACTCACTTTTTAGATATTGTTAATTTGCTGTGTAAATATCAATATTGACCTCACTTCCTCACTTTTAAATTTTGATCGAAATTCAGTGCAAATCGAAAAGATCATCCCATGTAAGCAAGAATTGACCTGAAAACTGCTCCACTAAAGAGTCGGCGCCAAAACTCATCACAACTCATTACAAAACTAATTCATCATTCTTTAGTTAACTTTTCACAAAGACATTACGTTCGCCATACCTAAAATGATAAAATTATGCATTTCTTACAGGAAGCCTCCTGAGGTAGTTTCCCTTTGCCTTCCTCAATATCTTAGTTAGGCGGCTCTTTCAAAGCTCGTACAGGTTTTGGTTTGACTATTCACAAAATTCCCCAGACCTAACACTGGAAACCTAAAGGCCTATTAGAAACACATTGCGTTTTAAGCAAATAGGAAATTATTCTCTGCGGGCTTTTATTTCTAGAAGTAAATGCCATTTTACTTATAAAGACACGTTCCATAGGACCTCACATACAAATAAAATCTCAAATGTATGTCATCTTTTTCTCAAAGAGAGCATTGCCATTAAACTTACAATTACGATGTGGGTTACTTCGTATATACCGCTGATAGGTACACAGTTCTACACTCCATTTTCAAATCACTCGTTAGTTGCAACCGAAAACACAATCTTGTATCAATTAACCCCAGAGTTGACCTCGACCGGAATATTTTATCTCTACAAGAAAATATGTTCTTCGCTGCTTCAGAATTTAATAATTATATCAGTAATTGCACTCGTATACATTTATAGTTGGTTGGTAAGGTGCCATATTCATTACTGAACGTAGGCGCGGAGCTGATCCCGTCCTGAGTGATTACAGCCAACAGATGACGGAGTCATTAATCTGATGGTGAAGTCCCTAGCCCCACTCTATGCAATCCAATTGGATTGTATAGAGTGGTATTAGATCGGATTGTATGCGCCAGACTTGTGGTTATCAAGGCAATATTCTGTAGCAATCAACCACCGTGTACTAGTTGCTCCCAATTAACCGAACCACGAATGGATTGAGGGCTTGGTAGGCCCATGTATATCCGAGATGGTACAATGTACACAGGTTGACTCTTCCGGGAATAGAAACACGGACCTTCGGTGAAAGCCGATCGACCGATCGTCACACGTTAACCATTGAGCCACGGAGACAATCATGGATACTCGCTGCACATAATATTATTTAGAGCTCAGTAGTTCCACGAACTCTAGGGCCTCAAAGTCTTCTGTGGAACTACCTATTTTATATACGCCTACACTCTGTAGGATTATATATAATGCATTAGGCATCTCAGTAATCATTAAAGTAAATATATAAATAAACTTTCAAATTAGTCGTAAATCAACTTTCGTAAAATGTAAGGATGCTTATCCAGTAAGTTAGTGAAGATGTGACGGTGCGTGTGGCGGTTCTAGATCGAGGCCGAGTGGGCCATGCCCCCCCTCCCCCACCACCCATTTCATTTCCCCTCTCCAAATCTTTCCATGATTGACATTGGTGAATTGAACTTACCGCCCCTCCCCCCCCCCCTCTAGATATTTCCATGTACTTGCCCCCTCCCCCAGAATTTATAGCTGGCATCGCTGCTGGATGTTTCTGAGAGCTGTAATGTGGCGATAATGACGTGGGACGGAGTTGTTTGCATCACGGACCTCGTTATGGCAACCTGATTGTATCACACAGCCGTGACAGTTTTTCCAATCAGGTAGTTTCAAACGACAATCTAACTATAGGCGGGAGATTGTAAAACTATTTTTTATAATTCTGTGCAAAAATGTGTATACACAGTAATATAATCAAGGGTCATTTATTTGATTCTATTATTTTGTCTACGCAGGTCTTGCTATAAAAAATATGACTTTCTAAGTAGGCTATGTCTGTTTATAAAATGATGAAATAGTGAAAGTGATGCTTTGGCCATATAGTTAACCCAGTAATTTATAAGATTCATCATCTATTCAACGTTCTGAAGGAAATGTCTCCCGATTGGTCAATAAATTCTTACAAATCTATTATAGTGCAAATGATACCGAAATAGATTATCTGACAATGGCGACAACGGGAAACTTATTTTGTGAAATTAGGAGATCTTTTTGTCAACAAGGCAAGGATATAATCACTAACCAATGTTTATGGTTCACGGTCTTGCAGTAACAATGTCATGCGCATTCAAATAGATGTAATTTGCGATAGGAGAAGAACTACGTTGGAAATAGAGTGCAGTTATGGAATAATTCCGTTGTACTCTTTGTAATGAATACATTTAGATAATTATTGAATGAGAAGTTTTGCCACTTTCACAGAGAAGTAGGACATCGGCTGTGTGTTGTGAATGAAATAAAACTTCCTTGAATTTGTTACGTCCTCGCATACTTGCAGCTTTGCGGTATACGCTTGTATCTGCTGATTAACTCCATAATAACAGCGTATGCTACTGATCACGTCAGATGGCGAGATAGCCGGGATTCGTTTCCAAATTCGGCTAACTAGCGCAGTCGTTAAAGCATGCCACTCCATTAAACTGCTGATAACCCTTTCATTTCAACCCATGGACGATACTATTTCGCTCATTAATGAACACACCATAAACGAGCTCAGTAATTGATTTCGTAACTTGAGTCTTGGTACTGTCCTGCTATTATATTACCTAAAATGATCATTAGTAATTGACAACATAACTCAATAGTTATGAGAAAATTATTGCATTTGGGGTGTTTCCCATATGACTACGTCATTTCGAACACATCAGAACAATTTTCACTTTATCTAATTCTATTTTTTCCAGAGTCAACACTGAAATATTATATGGCTGGAATTTATATATGACAGAAAATACAATAAGGCAGCATTTTAGTTTATAAGTAACCAATTTGTACCGATACCAAAATTTTTGTAATAAATAAAAAGTCGAATATAACGTCGGTTTTGTGGCCAAACATCAACATCATTAATTACAGCATTATTTAGTATTTGATGTAGCCCTCTGAAGTAATTTTAGTAATCTAAATAAAACAGTGAGAAATTTCCGGTTAGTAATTTGGAATTGGAGCTTATGTGGTATGTGGATATGAAAAGAAAAACTGAGGATAGAGAGGCATGGAAGCGTTATATATACCATGGACCTGGCATTAGGCAGTACACTGAGAGAGAGAACATCAGAATGAGCCATATTATTGAAAACGAAAATATTTCTTAATTTTATTAGCTGGCTTATATAATAAACTAAAGTTTCAACTCTCTTTTATATCGTCCTCGAATAAGGAGGAGCTGGAATCCTCAGTGTGTTGTATAATGCGATTGAGATTTTTACTTTTTTAAGAGGTGTTTTTCAAAGTCTCAAAGAATATAAACAAAGAATGAAACTATATATCCGTTTGACATTTATTTTTTACAACCCGGGGCGTATCTTTGAGTAAGTAGAACAGAATTCAAAGTTTATCACACCAATTCATCAACAGCGGTTCTCAACCTGCGGTCTGAGGACACTGGTGGTCCGCCAGCATCTACCCGGTGATCCGCGGTAGTCGAGACACAAATTAATGGTTACTTAAAGTAAAAATAGCTCAATGCAAATGTTCTAAATTTAACATTTCTGTCGGTTCTAATACTTTCATCGGTGTGCGGATGAAATATAGCTTTTTATTTGATTCGCGAGTATCGGAAGGTTGAAAACCGATGGATTAGAGAACAACTTTCTCAAATAGAATATTTCAGACGGGCAGAAGAAACCAGCTATATTTCTTCAGACGACCGCTGATCTGATGTGAAATTATATTTCTATTTCCATTACGGATAGGTCTGTTAAAAATCTTATGTGAACTTATTAAAAAACCTTTGATGAAAGAACTCATTACGTAATGTCTTGTTTATGAGGTAGTAGTAATAGTAGAAATAAAAATAATAGTAGTGGTAGTTTATTAGCAACTTCATTGTGACATACGCACAATGTTACAAGCTTGAAATACACAATACATATAATACAACGAAAAAAGATCCTAAATAAGAAGCAGATAGAATTTAAAATTTTCTAGAATCGAGCTTAAAACAATAATATCATAAAGATCAATATTTAAAAACTCGTTGACGTATCAAAGCAGTCACAAGTCGTTAACTAATGAATGGGTCACTTATGTCAGAGACTAATTAGACTAATCAGTTTCGACCCAGAATATATTTAGCTTTGAACAATTATTCCCTTTGAAACAAAATAATTTCTCAGGTTCATTGATCGGTTACAGAGCCTTTTATAAGTAGAACTTGAATCAGAGCTCATTTTGTCTTTGAAACTTTAAAAGCAAAATAAAATTTATTTGAAGCAAAATAATTAATATAACAATATACTCCTAGTAAGCTATTTACTACATGAATTCTATAAGAAAAATTATTTCACTAAATAATTTTGGAATCACTCTTTCAGTGGCCATTTCTGGTATTTTATTGGTAGTAGTATTAGTAGTAGTAGTTCCCGTAATTGAGATGGACCAACCGATAGCTGCACGTGTTTCGTAGGAGCCGACTAACGCACTCACTGAGGAAGGAAATGGAAAACCATATCAGAACCCCTGATCTTCCTTCCTTGAACAAGGGCCTCAGTTTAGGTGTGGTAATGGGAGCACCTTGTTAGATTGATCGATGGTGTGCTCATTGAATGAGCGAAAACGAAGACTGCGTATGAATCTGCGTGTTGGACCTGTCATCTGGCAGAACACTGGATATATTAGTAGTAGCAATTTAGCTCAGCCTATATATTCCAATTTCATATAATAATATCAGCGAGTACACACTCTTTCATGGAGCTCAAATGGTAGTTCATTTTTAGTATTACGATATGTTAAATAACGTGTGTCTATAACATTGTAAGGTTCCATATATCAGTAAATCAGCTAAGGCTCTACTCCGTAGCCTAAGCTGATTTACTGCATAGACCATTATTACGATCTCCGTAACTTGATTATTATGCAGTATTTTCAACATCAAAATAGTATAAAATATCAGAACCATGTTTTCGATTATAGGAGTAGATTATATATTGGGGTTGATAACGGGAAAAGTAATTATATGCCGATCAAGATACGGAATGGTGAAGTGAATGGAAGATTTTCTACGATTTCAAATAAGTAATTGTATTGTGAGTCTCGCACAACAATACACGCATTATTTTCGTAAGATTCAAGTTCTATTTTACCCCAAAAATAGGTTATATTGTTAGGCTATAAATAGGTGTACTTTGAATCTCAATTCTAATCCGTTTGGAATAGTAGCTTAAGACTTCCACAGTTTTCCATAGATGCGTCGGTGATGGTGTCTTCTGGTGACGAGATAGAGGTCAACGGTCAAATACCGCTTTGCTTTTTGAATTTTGTCAGCCTAGACTCTTTAAAGTATAAATTTCAATCACTAAAATAAAATAAAATAAATAAATTTGACTAAAAATATAATAAAATACAGAAATAGTCAAATAGTCTGAGCTCGGAATATACGCAAGTATATTCCGAACTCAGACTCGAACACGCGTATGTGAAAATCAGCGGAGCTCTTTCACCTTCTCACAAAACATTTCCACCCATTAACCTGATATGAAGCTATTATAATTATCAATGAATTCAATGCGTATATAACCAGCCTTTCATCATCTGACGACGACATCAGGGACGTCTCCAACAATTATAAGCTTGTCCACACAAACAGGACAGCAAAACAAATCCTGCATGAGACGAGTACGGTTCATTTTCAGATTACAAGTAAACCAATGAAATTCTAAATTAAGATCTAAGGAATGCCAATATTATAACTAAAATTACCTTCAAAAGCGAACACCTCATTCCAGCGTGGATTGAGATTCTTTCTCTTGACGTTTGTCATCAGTTTTCTCTTCTTATCCGGAAGAAGGATGATCTTTACGTACGGATCACTTGATCCGGAGATATCCTTGGCCACCAGGTCCACCGCCCGGATCACTCGTAGGGTCAGCGTCATGTCCGGGAAATCATACGCCACGCTGAACTGTATCCGGCCCAAATTCTCTCCCCCCGTGGGTTCGGGGTCATCCGTGGCCGTCTGAACGTCACCGAGAGCCAATATACCGTTCCCGTTCGACGGTGCTTGATCTGTAGTGGACAGGAGTGTGCTGGTGGTGGTTCTGGTGCTTTCTGCAGATTGGGACTTCCGTAAGGAATAGCCCGACATCCCATTGGTCGGACTGTAATCTTGGTTGGCTTGACGAGACTAGAGGAAATAAATCAATCAAGCTATTCAATAAATACATTGTAGTCATATGCATCTCGATTATAGGCATATTTACGTAGAAGAGTTTTATAAATTTTTAATTCAGCCATAAAGCGGAAAAACATAATTATGCCAAAAATTAGAATAAATAGACCAGTTTTGTCTATGCTATTCTATGACTGAAGCAGAGTTATGAATGGATTGGAAGAGAGATAAAGAGAGAGAGAGAGAGAGATGGGGGGGGAGTATGAGATATGAGATTCTTCTGATATTTTTAGAAGAGTTTTTAAAATTTGTTGATTAAATCGTTGTTATTCTTTCATTTATTGCATCATAACTTGCATTGTTATAATTACATCATTTATTATACCAATACAAATATAAAAAAGTACAGAACAACAGCGACAGAAACAAAACAATGGTCCAAGCAGTGCCTATGTGCTGACCTTCATCAGGGAGAACGATTCTTGATGATAAGAGCAAGTATTTAGCGTTAGTTTCTCATGGTCTCCCTCTTTCAGTTAACTGCCTAACGGCAGCTCCATGGCATACTACAGTATTTAGACCATATTTTCTTATACAAGGATGGTGAAATTGATGATCTCAATTGCCTAGGTAAAACTAACAGTTTTCCAAAAGTATATGGGGCTAAGCAATAATTATTGAAGTTTCATATTAGCCCAAATGCAATACTAAATATCAACGGTGTACACTTTAACATTAAGTAGAAGTAATCTTATCAAATAGTTGGATAGTTTACTAAAAGCAGTCCTATAAGGGTATTGAAGGATTGCTTACGTGTGGTAATGTATCTGTAATATTTTCATCCAGCTAATAACAGCATGAGCTCTTGAGACATTCGTGACTAGTCATGAACAGAAACGTCTTTATTAAATAAAATGTTTCTTTATGATTGAAGCAAGCCTTGGGAATGGGCATATTTACAAGAACTGACCTAGGGAATACAGACTATGAGCAAATTGGGTTCAACCACCTATCTAGCCTACATAGGCACAGCTCATAAGTAGGTATATAAACAAAAATTATACATGTACACCATAATATAAAATGTAGGCCTTTTGAGAAGAAAAGATATAGCAACGAAGAATTGCTTTAGGCCATAATACCTGTTCTATTAGAAAGTTCGCAGACAAATATATTTCCCAATGGCTTCCTCAATAATAATTTCAATCCAAAGTAATTTCAAATATACAACGATCGATGCCAGAGGCTGTATGAAAATCTTTCACTTTTCAATAGAAAATTTTACTCCGCTATCACCTACTAACCTCACTCGAATTTACACCCTCGGGTATAGGAGAAATAAAGCATTCCCGTAATTAACAAAGCACGCACCACTTTATTCACCATTTTTATTTAGTAATCTCAATGTTTTTGCTTTGCTTTAAGTATTTTGCTAATTATGGAAAATTGAAAAATGAAACAGGTTACTACGACTAGTCTACATGTATTTATAGCCTAGGCAAGTATTACTATAGGCTACTTTGCTAACTGAAGTCGAGGTAATATTAATAATACTCGTCGCTTCCTGGAATCTATGCCACCTGACCACTTTGTGGCAAAGCTAGACTTCTCGAATGCATTCAACAGCC
>JAQFZF010004770.1:0-10348 GCA_034695365.1 Enchytraeus norvegicus
TCATCCTTCTTGACGACCTCCGTACTATGCTGCTCTATCCAATCCTGTGCCACAGCTATTTGAATAAGCTTTGTTAAGTTGCTTTTTTCGATTTATTCGTAGAAACTCTATAACATATTTATTTATAAATATTTTGTTACCAAATTCGGAGGTTAGATGTCAAAATTCCTCTTCTAGAAAGCCTTGAAATATTTGTACAAAATCTAGAGTTTTGGTCAAGTTGAGATTTCGCTAGGGGGTGTTTTTTTTGCCCCACCCTGTGTATATGTACCCAGAGGGGTGTATATGGCAGTAAGCTTAGGCCTATATCAATTAGTCTTTTCTATTTACCGTTTCACGTACTTGAATATTTTCAATAATTTTTGACGTTTCTTTCTAAAACATGAGCCCCGGCTACTAAGCTTGGCCTCTCTAACCACTGGGCAGGTCCAAGGTACATTTTCTGAAACACAGTCTGCTATCACTCTCATAAAATGAGCACTCCATCGATCATCATATTGATCCCATCAAAACGGCTATGCCTTTACTGCACCAAAATGTAACCTTGTTTCTAGGGAATTTATATTCTTACTTCCGAGGTATTTTCCCGTTTGTCTAAGAAAAACCGTTAAAAACGCATAAGCCTATTAAAAATAAAATTTGACTCACCTTTCAAAAATTTATGCATCCGCCACTGTCCTCGGCGTATACTGTTTCAAGATTTGGATTTCCAGAATCTGTTCCTCCTTTTACCATTGTACTGGCATATCGTTTTCAAAGTACTTGGAAAAATCGTGTCAACAATAACGTAGGACAAAATTACGAATACATAACATACCTATAGTCCCTTATATAGGTCTGCAAGGAGATGGACTTTACTAGGCAATTTCTCCTATATTTACATAGAAAATATTTCTTAGGCATAATAAAGTGTTTCATGCCTATTGAATTTAAGCTATCCTAAACATGTCAGAATCTCACAAAACATAAGTGGAGAGCTAAAGTACTTGAAAGTACTTGCTGTCGTCATAATAACTTTGACGCACTGTAATTGAATATGTTTTGTTTTATATGAATAAATGAATATTATATTTTTTCCATTTATTTATTTTCTTCATTCCTTAAAATTAATTTTTACAAGGTAAGAATTCTCCGTGTTTCTATAAAACTTGAATTTTCGACTATGCATCCTTAAATATGAAAAGTTGAATGTGACTAAATATGACTTCCACTTTCACTTTCAATAACTTCACAACCAGTAGCCTACAAAAAAAAGAAACAAGATGACATGCAAACCAGAAACGATACCTAGGTCTATAGCCTGCACGAAGTATATTATGTTGCAAGAAAAGAAATCTTTGTGGGAAGCATAGGCCTATTATTGTTGAATCCTCGTAATATTTCCTGTGGATTCATATCTCGCTCGTTGTAAAAATAACCCATTAACTTCTGAAACTCTTTTATGCTCTCGCCTAAGTCCATGCGCAAATAATATTATTGATTGAGTTTTATCATTTGCTGTTATTGTTTTAATTCTTAATCAGTAGATTTGTTTATTTTAATAGCAATACAAAGAACCTTCTACAAAATGAACTCGACTTATTTGTCGTTGAGTACCGACATTCATGCATGTAGCTAAATTATGTCACCTTAATTTCAAATAGAGTGTGCCTTAAAAAGTATTAAATAATTTTCTCTCTCTGTCTCTCTATTTCTCTCTCTCTCTCTCAATTATTATTCAGTTCGTGCCGAATTCGTCGAAAAGGTCCGCGAAAAAGGGGGTTATTAGCAACATTGGTAGAGTGTTTGTCTCAGAAGCAAGTTACCCGGGTACGAGACCAAGTCAGTCAACAAATGAACAACCCCAGGGTGTCTGGAAGGTTTATCGGATACCTGCGCTGATCTCCATTGCACGCTATCAAAAGTTGTGATTTACCAGGAGTGGTTAAAATTATAAAACACAAAAACAGCTACTAATAAATGAAACCAGCATGTGCTTATGTCATGTGTGAATAATGAATATATACCAATTTACAAAAATCTATTCTAAACGTTCTCAGACCCCAACACTGGACAAGTAGGCCTAGTGGCCTACTATCGCTTTTCAATAGGCCTACCTGAAGCACTATTTCACTACCATTTGACATTTGCATATCTCTCAATACTCTGCAGGTAATCTTAGCACCCTTTTTCCACTGAGGGGGTGAACGGGACTGAGGGCTTTTGTTAAGTTTGTATGCCATATATATTGTAGAAGCTATTATATGAGGTGAGTCTCCGTTGCCTTCCACAGCTGGCAGTGTTTTTACGGAGACAACAAAGTGTGAATAGGCCTATATACGATAAGAAATATATATTCTCAAGTTTCTCGGACCCAGCACGGGACATGTATAATTGTAAGCCTACTGTCACTTTCGCAAACTAAAGCTGTGTTAGCTTACACGCATCGAATTGTCACCGTCATCGTTTTGAAGTCGTTGTAAGTTACAGCAGCCCCTTGTCTCGGACACGTTTAATCGGTCTCTAGACAGAACTGTCGCTGGAACTAGAATCAAAGACAGGCGATCTCGCAAAAATATTCAGTAATCTTCTAATTTAGTCTTGCACGATATGTTGTTTTCTAGATTCACTTTAGAGGGTAAAATCAAGTAGAACATAAATGTAATTCTTATCAGCCCGAAACTAAATCTAGTTATCTTTTCAAATAGTACATAACAGTTGCACGAATATTCGTATCAATTCTGATTCTGCTAATAAGAATAATCAAAGAAATTTTCTGGCCAGGTAAGATTACTATTTTTATTACATATTTTTGGCTAGGGCTCTCAGATAAAGTGTCAAAACTGTTCATATCTTGATCAAGCCAGTTGCTGATTATGCCTTCGTATATCGAAAGAAACAAATAGTTTTTTCGATAACTTTTTTAAACGTGCATTTAATTAAATTGAAGCACACTGTCTTGAAGATATTATGAGTAATACATTTATTTTCCCATGTTTGTTTTCCCATATTTTGCTCATAGTTTTTTTGTATGTTTAAAACGGAGAAGAGGCCAACCATATATTATAGGGTTACGTATTTCGTGAGAGATGGATTAATTTATCTATATTAATAAAGAAAAGATTCTGTGTGTGTGTCTAGGTCCGTTTGATCGTCCGTGTCTGTCCGTCTGTCCGTCCGTGTTGTGTCTGTCCGTCTGACCGGGATGCATTTCCACAATTTTGGAGCTTCTCACTCCAAACCTTCACTAATGAGTCGGGGAGGGTATGGGACACCCAGTAGGGGGGTAACCGTCCCCCTTTGTGACCGCTACCATGGCGTATAGGCCCAAAAACGTGCCAAAAACGTGTAATTTTCACAGGTTTGCAGTAAAATAGGTCCCCCAACCAAGCAGTTGTGTATCGTATCGACAAACTATACGAAAGCAAACTTGGGGCCCAACCCCCACCCCCTCCCCCCCCCAACTTATTGGATCACCCATAACTGCACGTGTTTCGTAAGAGCCGACTAAGGACGATACTGAGGAAGGAAATGGCCTCCAAACAGTTGTGATGTAGAAAAACTATATAAAGTAAAAGTTGGTTAAACTTTGTGTTTATCTATCATTTCAAACATATATTTCAGAGATATGGGTCAAAACAATAAATCTAAACTCATTCCTTCCAGGCAACGCCGGGTACCCCAGCTAGTGCATAATATACTCAGAAGGGAACGGGATATCATACCATAGTTAATATTTATCCTTCTAGAAAGGCATAATTTGTTTTATCGTAAGGGCTGCTCCGGGTTGTGATGAGAGTTATTAATCTGTTAGCGAAAATCACAAATGTCTTTCATAATTGCCATTTTATTGAAGCTTGAGCACCAAAAAATTATCTAACTTTTTCACCAAACCACTGCGTTTTGCTTTAATTAATTTTATTTATTGTGGAGTAATATTGAATACTTAAACTGCAGATTCATTCGGAGCATATAAACCATTTCTTCATAGGATTTATTATAGTGGTGACTTCGGCAACAGGTTTTGCTGACTTGATTTGTGTGAAATAATTTAATTCAATTCAATTAATTTCCAAAGAAGTCCTTGCAAGTCAGTTTTTGCATTTTAAAGTTCAATGTTGTATCTGACTGAATTATTGATAGAAACGAATGTCTATTTCTTGACGGACGTGTTGAACTATACCGGAACGTTCTCTGAGAAATTAGAACGCAGAGAAACCGCAATCAAAGGAATAATCTGATCGCTTTATCTCATCATTTATTAAATAACCAAGCGAAGAATGGCGAGACTTATCTGACGCTAGAGCGTTGCATTGATGACAGTGATTCGTCTAGATTTGTCAGCCGTTAAGTTACTTTCAACGGAACCATTGGACAATAACAGACAGCGCAGGGGCGTAACTACCGCCCCTGCAGACCCTGCGACGCAGGGGGGCCCGGGCCCGTTGGGGGGCCGGATATACTTTTTTTATATAGACTAATCGATTAACTCAAGTTTATGAAAGTTATTACCATGCAAAAGGCATCACAAGTTGTCATCATGGGGTACATGTTAGCGCCGCCGGCCTTTGTATCCCTTTTCGCACTTTCTGCTATTTAGTACATGTCTTGCTACTTGATTCCTGTGGAATAAAATTTAATTCAATTCAATTCAATCATTGTTTTGTATAACATTATGTTATCCTTTTTCTATGGCACACTGATGTAACCTCACAGAGCCTTGGGGCTCCTTTGTGTTGCTTCTTTTGCTTTATTGTACTACTTCTGTACTTGAATATTCCATGAACTATGTTTGAGTTTGTATACAATAAACAAATGTTAAAAAGCTAATTCTAGTAATTCAATTAACTCAATAGAGTAATCCTTGGGTAGAGCTACATGTAAAGCTGTATAGCTAAGTTAAACGTCTGTTTCCGTATGGAGGATACTGTCATAGGCGGACCCGGCTGGGATTCGAACCCATGTCCTGCTTATCCGGCAAGCTTGCTATCGAATCGGCCATCCAACCGGGACATGTATAATGCAAACACTGGTCGGACACCTCTCTTTTAATAGGTCAACACTATTCAGCGTGTAAAGGCTATGGTGTAATTAGTAGTTGGATTTAATTAGGCTACTTTTAGAGTTCCAAAACACAGTGGCGTTTCTACGGGGTGGCCTGGGGTGGCCTTGGTCACCCCATATGAAGGGCTGGCCACCCCAGTGGCCATCTCGAAAATCAAAGATCTCATGTCTACGATGTATGGAGCCATCTAAAATATGTAGGGCACTCCCAAATTTTGCTTTCGCCATCCCTTTGGCCACCCCATTACGCATAGGCCAGAATCGCCACTGCCAAAGCAATTTTCTGCTTCCCATTCGCTGAATTTTTCAAGTCTCACACTTATTGTAAACTTAACTAAAGTGATAGAGAATTTAAAGAAAACCGCTATGCTTTGTCTTATCTGACATTCAATTTAGTGTTTTTCTCTTGCAAGGAACAGCTACATCGTGATTTAAATTCTCACGCAATGCCTGAGTGTCTTTACAGCACACTCTAGAAAACTGAAGTAAAGACGACTTAATTGCAATTCAAAGATTCCTAGAATAAGATAGAGAGAACAATTCAATACAAGTCGTTTTTCTTAAGAAAGCTGACAAAAGAAATATTTTCTTAAGCGTAGCGTAACAGGGAAAATATGACATCAAATCATTAAGGCATAAGCCCTATATTACAAGCAGAGCTAAGTGATTAGAAATGACAAATCGGTGAATAGTGTGACTAATATTAATAATAACTATAATAACAGCATATACTATATTATGTACTATAACGGCCGTGTTGGATCCTAAAAACATAAGAATAGACCAACCGAAAGTTGCACGTGTTTCGTTGAAGCCAACTAACGCAGTCACTGGTTAAGGAGATCCCTCAAAACAAAATTATATCCAAGAAAATATGGCCTAAAACTCTGCAGCTATATGTCATGGACTTGCCGTTTGGCAGTGCACTGAGAAAAATAACAGCATTAAGCAGTGACAGCAGCAACAGCATAATTATTAACATCATTTATAAATAGAAATAATTGTATACTAATCACACTCGATCGTCTCACATGCTTAAAATTAATTATTTTTCAAGAACTAATTAATGTTTCTACTGACTACTGCCTCATAGTTGAAGCTCCGTAATGCACATTTCTTAGATAATTGAATAGTATATAATATACTAGTATACATGTATAATAGTATATAATAGTTTCGATACAGCCCATTAGTAGAAGATTGCACACTTCTTATAAATAAGAACGTTGGTTTTATAAAATTGATAAACTATAAACTTATTAAGAATAAATGTATAGACTGATGCCAAATAATATAATTAGATTGATGGATGAATAATTGCGCAGGTATATATATACATGTAGGTAGAAAGTTAGGAAAAACGCTAAAATGTACTGTGCTATGTGACGGAGTGCCAATAAGAACGATGCTTGAATAGCGAGGGACTACCCCCACATCAGTCTCGTGGCTCATAAATAAGTAGACTTGAGAGATCTGCGAGACCGGGACCCCTATTATCAATCAAATTTAAAGCAAATTATGTGCTTTTTTTGCGGCTCCATTGCTTATGCTGTCTTTACTGTTAATTAAATAATTCAATTCAAATTCAATTCAACTACATCTCAGAGATTACTTTAAAACTAATTAAAGCTTTATTCCAAAGCGTCCTTCAGACTGTTATGGTGCACCAGGTAGATAATAATTTAGTATAACAGTCCGCGAAGCTGATATACAGGGTGAGTAAAAAACAATCCCGTAGCGAAATCTCAATAACTTAATCAAAACTAGAGATTTTTCCAAAATATTTCACAGACTTCTAGAGGAGGATTTTTGACATATACCCTCCAAATTTAGTCGAAAAATATTTATAAACATAGAAGTTACAGATTTTCTACGAAAAAATCGAAAATAACAAAAAAACAAAGCTTATTCCAATAGCGGTTGCTCAAGAATGGATCGAGCAGCATGGTTCGGAGTTCGTCAAGAAGGATGGGTGGCTACCAAATTCACGTCACATCAAATGTCTCGACTAACCACGTCTGGGGAAAATTTTTTGAGTGGTACAAAGTGTTCATTTCTGAAAGGCTAGGAGCACTCCATCAGGAATGGAGAGCAAAAATAAAAATGCTCCACCTAGCGAAATAATATGTCAAACATGTGTGGTAGTCACGTGTAAAGCAATTTGCGAAGAAATTTATCCTTTTAAACCAACCCAGAAGGCTGAAATCAAGAAGGCTGTGCTGGAGGCTATCTGGAAAGGCTTGCCACAAGACCCCATCGACCAGGCTGTACTAGCATTCCGGAAAAGGTTACAGGCGCGCATTTGAAGAGATGGCGGTCACTTTGAACACCTACTCATATAGAATCGACACCAGCAACAAACGGCAATCTTCAAAGCCACAATTCAATAATAAAAGAAAAAGAATGAATGCCTGTTGAATAAGCTTTGTTAAATTGTTTTTTTTCGTAGAAACTCTGTAACTTTTGCATTTAGAAATATTGTTCGACTAAAATTGCAGGGTAGATGTCAAATATCCTCCTCTAGAAGTCTGAAAAATATTAATTTATAATCTTGAGTTTTGATGAAGTTATTGAGATTTCGCTAGGGGATTGTTTTTTTTACTCACCCTGTAGACCAAACTGCGACTATTATTCTACATGTATTTAATGTATAATACAATACAATACAATACAATACGGTTTAACGTCCGTTTCATCATCTGAGGACGATATCAGGGACAATGCCAAAGGATCCAACTATATAATCAACGTACCTTCGTTACTGTTATAGATGTACCACAGATCCTTCCACTCGTATTTCTTAACGAGCTCAGCTATAGCCCTTGAATACATGGGCCTCATGTACAGCTCATAGCCCAGGCCCTGCCCTGTGGTGTTGAAGGGCTGCCCTATGGTCAGGTACGGCATTCGAAACGTGGCGCTGAATGATTTAACCGTGTCTATGGTGGACATGGAGTGAGAGCCGAAAAGGGAGAATATGCCTCGTCCCATTAACTGACACACTGTGCGATACAAACAGAAATATAATACAATTCGTAAGAGCCGACTGACGCAGATACTGAGGAAGGCAATGGAGAACCACCTCAGAAACATATATTTTCCTTGAACAAAGGCATCAGTTTGCGTGTGCAAAAGGCAAAGCCTTTGTGACAAGACGGACTTAGTCTATTGTGCAACCGATAACTGCGTCAGTGCCAACTAACGCAGATACTGAGGAAGGAAATGGCCCCCAAGCAGTTGTGATATAGAAAAACTATATTAATCCATGGTTGGTGAATATACTAATCAGTCGTTAGACAAAAATTATCCGATTATTTTCACACATGACAGACGCACATGCTTAGTAACTGAGGCTTTATTTCACTTCATGATTAATCAATATACAATATTACTCGTTTATTTGTGCACATGCGAGACGCACCTCTTAGTGTCCTTGCTATTTACTGTTTTTTCTTCACTATACGATTCATTTACCTTTGCTTCAATGGAAGCAAGTATACTCGAATAACATTGCTTTAATTCCAGCAAGGGAGGATACAAGAATAACATTGGATCTTTCAGTCATCGTTAGCAGTCAAAACTCTCCCTGCCCTCAAAACCCCCAGGTCCCTCATTACCCTCAAAACCCTCACTGCCCTCAAAGACCTCACTTCTATTTCACTTTTTCTTTTTAAACATTTTTCTTATTCTTATTTTTCAAACCCTTTTGATTTTAGTTAGTTCTTTCAAAACCCTCACTGCCCTCAAAACCATCAAGGACCTCACTGCCCTTAAAGCCCCCACTTTTTAATTTCTTATTCTTTTTATTTTTCTCAAAACTTTTTGCCTTTAGTCAGTTCCTTCAAAACCCTCACTGCCCTCAAAACCCTCACTTTAGCACTTTTTCTTGTTCTTATTTTTTTTAAACTTTTCCCTTAAGTCAGTTCTTTCAAAACCATCACTGCTGTCAAAACCCTCAAAGCCCTCGCTGCCCTTGAAGCCCTCACTGCCTTCAGAGCTCTCACTTTTTCACTTTTTATTGTCCTTATTTTTCAAAACCTTTAGCCTTTATGGTCAATTCTTTCAAAACCCTCACTGCCCTCAAAACCCTCAAGGCCCCCCCATGCCCTCAAAGCTCTCACTGCCCTCAAAGCCTTCACTTTTATTTTAATTTTATATTCTTATTCCTATCTTTTGAAAACTTTTTTCCTATAGTCAGTTTATTCAAAACCCTCACTGCCCTCAGAGCCCTCAGGCCCCTCACTGATCTCAAAGCCCTCATCTCTAGCACTTTGTATTTTTCTTGTTTTTTCAAAACCCTTTGCTTCTAGTCAGTTCTATCAAATCCTCGCTGCCCTGAAAATCCTCAAGGCTCTCAGTGCCCCCAAACCCCTCACTGCCCTCAAAGCCATTTTTTTCACTTTTCTCGATCTAATTTTTTCAAAACCGTTACTTTTATAGTTAGTTCTTTCAACACCCTCACTGCCCGCAAATCCCTCAAGCCCATCAATGCCCTGAAAGCCCAGAGAGTATAGCTATCATCCACATCAGTCATTTTGAGAGGTATCCTTCAGCTGCACTGTTGACTGGTTGTGATTCTGAGAGAAGAGAGAGAGAGAGAGACAGAGATAGTGAGAGTGACAGAGACAGCGAGCGAGAGAGAGAGACAGAGAGAGAGAGAGAGAGAGAGAGAGAGAGAGAGAGAGAGACTCACTAGCAGTGCCCAGTGAGTAGCTATCATCGACATCAGTCTTTAGCGAGCTATCCTTCAGCTGCACTGTTGACTGGTAACGACTCTGCCCAGCCCTCAATGATATCTCGTATCTAAACGCTTCTTGCAAGTCTTCCGTACTGTGCTGATGAAATATCGCTCCTACAATCAAATGATTAACATGATTAAATATTATTAACGTGATCAGTGATGGGCAATAGTTATCTGAGAGTAGTTAACTATTTAATTACTTAGTTTAATAAAGTTTTGTTCAACAACCTTGTTTTAGTTAGATGCCCATCACTGAATATGATTATGATTACTTTGATGATTAAATAGCGCTCCTGCAATCACATGATTAAGTGATTTAGCATGATTAACATGACCATGAATATGAATACTTTGATCATTTAGTAGCAATCCTACAATCACATGATTAACATGATTTTAAATGATTAGCATGACCAATGATGGTAATAGTTAACTGAAAGTAGTTAACTATTTAGTTAAACTACCGTACTACATTTAGTAAGAGCAGTAGTTAAACTACCGTACTACATTTAGTAAGAGCAGTAGTTAAACTACCGTACTACATTTAGTAAGAGCAGTAGTTAA
>JAQFZF010004771.1:0-10348 GCA_034695365.1 Enchytraeus norvegicus
ATGGAGGGAGGACACTGTATTGACAGCAGCCTTGCAGCACTCAGATTGTTCTATAAGCTGGGAGTGCGCTATATGACTGTAACGCACTCCTGCAATACACCTTGGTTAGTTGAGGGAATGAATAATTGCATGATGGATAGAAGGATGGATGGATAGATGGATGGATGGATGAATCACTGAATCTATGGAAATTCAACGTCCGGTTCCTCTCCCGAGGGCGATGCCAGGGACATCAAAATGGTATGTGCCACTGTATGATTGACAGAATGAACGAATGAACGAACGAATAAAATATTTAAATAAAAAAATAAACATCCTTAGTTTTACATAGCTTACATAATGGCCAACTTAAACAAATAGTACTTTTATCCTAGTTATAGTGCTTTACTATGATAGGTCTACTAAGTGGCCTATCATGAAATTGTAACTTTCATGATTAGCCAGTGTGGGGTTCGAAAATTTGAGATTAGACTAGCCGAGAACTGCAATGGGTGCAAGATGCAACTGAGGAATAAACTCAAAACAATAACTGCAACCATAATATTTTTTTTTACACATATATCATTTCGATGTGATAACCGGCGAAGCCTTTTTAATATCATTCACATATTTGGCGGTCGATCCTACAAGTAGCGAAAGAGCAGGCTTAGCTGTCTGTAGGAATTATTGTATTGAAATTGTAATTTGACTACGCTTAGAAGAGAATGAATAGTATAGATACCAAGCTACAACTATTAATTATTTAATTAATTTATGTCAAAATTAATTTATATATTTTATTTGATTGCAGGGCAGATAATTGGATGATGGACAATAACGCTACTGCCTTGCATGTAGGACTCACTGAATTTGGCAAGGTGCAATTTCTATTTGATGCATTGTCTAGTGATTTATATTTTAACGAATTAGTAATGATATATGCCTACTGAATAAATCCTAATCAACAATATTCAGATATATAATATTCAATGTATATTAAATCAGATATACTGACAATAATCAATTAATCATGTGCTATGCAATAGAGATATCATTGATTCATATCCTCTTCTGATTTACATTTTACTGTTATATTTGAATGGAAGTGCAAAAATTAGGCCAATTATGTGTTAGGGATTTCTTAGACGCCTAAAGAGCGTACGCTAAATTAGACTTGATGACTGACATGTAGCAATAACAAAAATATCCGTCAATCAGAACGAATTTAACGCCCTTTTCATCATCAGTCAAAGACATCAGTTCATTTTACATGAACAACCAAGACATATTTAGAGAGAAATACATGCAATTTAGAATCTTAATAATTAATTGTGCTTTTACAATACATATATAGGAGGTAATACGAGAGATGAACAGGCTCGGTATGCTGATCGATCTGTCCCACGTGTCAAAACAAACCATGATCGACTCCATTGAAGTCAGCGAAGCTCCCGTCATCTTCAGCCATTCAGGAGCCTACGAGATCTGTAATCATCGTCGTAACGTTGAGGATTCCGTGCTCGACCTAACGGTTAGTATCGTGGGTAGATTTGAGTGTGTTTAACGTCAGGGTTCAGAAGCACAAGGCTTCTCATCAAGAAGGATCAATACAATCGGGCAGTACCTTCACAGATATTATGGTTAAGGTAATTACAGTTTTACCCCACAAAGCATCCTGCAGACGCTACTACAGACCACTGAGTCCGAGATTATCGTGCATCATGTTAGAATTTAATGTTATCAACTTATCATGTTAGTATTTTTGGTTAGTTATGCGTTAGCATTATGAACTTTTATAATAAGCGCCTTTCTCGCTCTATTACACTCACTGCCGAATGGCTGGTCCAAGATACACATTTCTACTTTTCTCTATTACCCTCACTAATGAGCACTCCTTCGACAAACAAGCTGATCCTATCAAGAGGGCTATGTCTTTCCCACCCCTTAGATGTGGCCTTTGACTTTAGAAAAATAAGACTCAAATCGTTGCACGTTGCCGTACTTACTTATCACTACTCAGTATCTGAGTTAGTCGTATTTTAAAAGCACATGCCGTTCTCATATAGTCATTCTCAACTTTCCCGGTACGGGTACCAGCACGGGAAGATTCGTATTAACAAGTTCATTATTTCCAACAATGTGAGAATTGACACCCGAAAACTGAAGGTGTTTCAGGATTCGACAAGAGTCGATTCGAAAAATTTATAAAATAAAAAACAATTATTTTAGACATAAATTGGGTTACCGGCTTGGTCGATGCTAGGCTGATTGCTGAGTTAAATACGACCATCAGATTTCAGAGATTCTAGTACTATAAGAAAAAAGTTTCTTGACAAAAATGGAAGCGAATTGCTTGTCCTCTGTATAAGAAACGCAATAATTGACGGTATATTACAAGTAATATCGGTCCGATATATATTGTTGTTTTCGTTACCGGATGATGATGACGATATAGCTGATTGTGGCATGTGCTTTTTACAATGTTCAGAAAGCCAATCAGGGTTTGGTGATGGTCAACTTCTACAATGACTACGTCACGTGTAATACAACGGCTTTTCTGCGAGATGTTGCAGGTAATATTTAGAACTCTTTCTGAAATGCTCAAATCAATCGAAGTCTATCAAATTCTACTGCAACAGCTTCCATATGTCTTGCGTCCGTCGTGGTTTTTTGTAGCGTGACACTGGTGCCGTATCGCCACACCTTCGCCAGAGAGTGGCTTCTAGCGTGACACTGGCTCCGTATCGCCACGCGTCCTCCAGAGCTTGGTTTCTAGCGTGACACTGGAGCCGTGTAACCACACCTCCGCCAGAGCGTGGCTTCTAGCGTGACACTGGCGCCGTATAGCTACACCTTTGCCAGAGCGTGACTTCTAAGGTGACACTTGCGTCGCATCGTCACACCTCTGCCAGGTCGTGGCTTCTAGCGTAACACTTGGGCCGTATTGCCACACCTCCGCCAGAGCGTGGCTTCTAGCGTGACACTTGCGTCGCATCGCCACACCTCTGCCAGAGCGTGGCTTCTAGCGTGACACTGGCGCAGTATCTTCTTAATTCTTAAAGGGTGGATTAATTCGATTGATTCTTTAGTTTAATTGATTGATTATTCGTGCTCAATGCCCCGGTTGGATAGTGTAGTCGGTACCAAGCTTGCCTGATAAGCAGGATGTCACGGCTTCGAGTCCCAGCCAGGTCTGTCACTGACAGTGTCTTTCGATACCGAAATAGACGTTAAACTTTGCTTTAGCTTTTTTACATTTCACTATTTTAAACCATAGTCCAATAGAATACACCTAATCACTACTCAGAGTAAACTTATTTAGATAGATCTTTGTATGAAGTTCATACAATGTTGTAATCAGACTCGTGCAGCTAGATGGAGAGGCTATTAGACCAATAACTCTAAACATTTATCAGAACCAATATTAGGCCAGGACTATTATTATGAACAATCTATTGCAGATCACATACATTACATCAGAAATCGTCTAGGAGCAGACTATGTTGGTATTGGAGGAGATTATGACGGTGTCTCCAGGTAAGTAGGCTGCTACTCATTCAATTACAGGCTACAAACTATCAGTCGAGCTATCCCTGACATAGCCTTCGGGTGAGGAACCTGGCGTTAAATCCTTATGGATTGATTGGTTGATCTATCTATCCAGGGTTCTGCTAGATGGCAGGTCCAAGGGAAAAATTCCATGCACAATATCTCACTCGTTAATGAGCACACCAACAACGAACCTGACAAGTTGGTCTCTTCATTAATTTTAAGGGGTTTACTTTTACCACACCTATAATGATGTATTTTGTTAAAAGAGACATTTTGATTACTGATACTCGTTGTGTTCATCAGTATCTGCATTAGTCGGCTCTTACGATACAGTTGAAGTGTTCAATTGTTCTCATCTCAAATTTCTCTGACTCATCACGGGAAATTACTAGAATAAAAATTATATGCAAATATAACAATGTAGAATAAACTGTTGAACAATATGAATTTACAGGGGTTTCCTTTCTTGGTTTCTGTTTATATTGCACATTATGTCAAGTGAATGTATGCCTATATTCTAGCGGTTTTCAACCGTTTTTGAGATTGTACCTTTTGCAAATTACATTTTTAAATTCAAACACTTTTTGTATAATAAGGCCCCTCCCCGGTATCAGGCTGGGATTCACCATTGCCTCGATGTCGTAACTGTAGGGTGCCTGAATTTTTACTGTAGGCCTATTTATAATAATTAACAAATGTTGTGTACGTTATGCGGCCCTTTAATAGAAGTAGCATATTAGGGCCTACTAGGTTAGCAGGCTAATAATAGCAGTTTCAAATTGTTACAATTTGTTCATTTTGCACTTCATGCAGGGTACCTATTGGATTGGAGGATGTGTCAAAGTATCCAGCTTTGTTTGAAGAATTGAGAATGAGAGATTGGACTGATGAGGAACTTCAGAAACTCGCTGGACACAATCTATTGAGAGTTTTTGCACGCGTAGAGGAGGTTAGTTAGCTATTTGATTTAAAACTGAAATACTGCAATTATGGGGTCATCCATGTATTACGTCATTCTCTTTCGGACATTTTTACAAACCTTGCGGTGCGGTGTGTAAAGAATTTGTCATAGATGACGTCATCAAAACTTCAAACCCTTTCCCTTTGCGATCACTGGTCGTACCCCCCCGTTGATGACGTGATGTATGGATGACCCCCATACACATAATGTCAGTAAACAAAGAACCTACATTCCTAGTTAACAAATTGATTAAAAAATCGGGACCCCCTTGGATAAATGAAATTACGAAGACCAGCATCAAGGCTATCCTCCTGATTAAGCCGTAATTATTATCAATATTAACTAGGATTGCATCTAACCTTTTTAGTGTGGATATTGTCACTTATGACTAGCCCACATACTATTTTCCTTTCTTAGATTCTGATGTTGTCTGTCTTCGTTGCTGTTCTCAAACTCATTTTATATATATAATCATTGATATTTTTGTTATATTATTTTGTAGACCAGTGGAGATCATTATATTATATCAAGCAATGCTCTCGTGTCGCTCTATCATTATTTTTTGATTGATTACAACATATTGATTGATTGATTGTATAACAGGTGAGCAGAGACCTTCAAGGGAAAGGAAAGCCCATTGAGACCATCATACCAGACAACGATCTCGTGGAGAGACAGTGTCGCTATATCAATGGCTCCTTCACCGGGTTCTGAGTCTAACATTTTAAATAATATAGTATCACCATGCGAATGATGATATTTAGCATCCGTTTCATTACCTGACAACGACATCACAAACGATCTCTCATTACGATCAAATGAGAGACCAGAAGGTCATATACAAAAAAGTCAGCATCAGCTGATGCTGACTTTTTTGTATTTAACTCTTCTGGTCACTCAAATTCCACAATTGCTCAAAGCGGTTCTAAGACTTAGTTAAAAGTGAACTATATTAAAGTTGTTGATTGATTGGCATTAAGCAGGACATTTAAATGAGGAACTTCTCTAATAAGCGAATATCATCGTCATCAGAGCCAGATAATTCTCTATTTGAGAAACAATTCTGTTCTATTATTTCATTCATTACATCACGTTCAGAGCGTAATAATGTGTAGTATGATGCATAATTGAATCTAATTGACATAAGATTCCACTGTTGTTAAATATTTTAGCATTAAGCAACTTCTTGGAAAACCTGCAGAATTCATTTGTTCTATTTTCACTTTTCACGGACTAAATATGAGAAAAAATTATATAATTATACAATAATGACAATGACAATAATGCAAGTAATTTCCTACTATTACTTGATATTGATTATCAAGTAATCAATACGCTATTTTGGTTGGATAGCGTAATCTTGCTCAATAAGCTTCGTCATGGGTCGAGTCTCAGCCGGGTCCGTCTCTGTGAGAGTATCCTTCGATACAGTAACAGACGCTAAACTTAACAGCTTTATCAAGGCAGATTAATGGCATATTATTTATTTCAATAATAATTAATTTGAACAAAAAGTCGCGACAGTGAACACACGATTTATTCTAGCACGAACACGACTACTCATATAAAACAAGGGCATCAATTAATCAATCGTAATTAATTAACGAGTAATTAATTATCAGAACACAAGCTCCGCGTTTTGTCATTTCCAGGTAATAAATCTTAGTCCTTCGCGGTAGTTACATTTTATACAGTATTTCAGAGTATAACCATAAGCTAAATTTAACATCAGTTTCTCTGCCCAACATGCACAATTGGCAACTGACTCTCTCCAAGACTCGAGCAATGCCTGTCGAAACCATTCTTAGTTCATTCAAGCCTGAACCATTCTTAAAACATTGCTTAGCTGTGTTAGCACAATGGGTAAGTTGCATACATTATACAGGCCTGGAAACAAGCATTAGCGCTGTATTGGCATATTGCAAGCAACACTTTATAAATGCGCTTATTGATTGATTGAGCAGCCGTGAAAGTTTTTAGATACAGTGGTTAACACTGCCTTTGTCAAGGAAACTTAAAAAACTGGAAGCACGGTGGCCGCCTTCAAAATTTCTAATAGCAGCATAAGAAACTATTCGTCCCTGACATAACCTTCGGGTGAAGAGCCAGGCTTTAAATCCTCATTGTATTAGGAATACCTAATACGTCAACAGATATTGAATATCTTTGATCGAGACACAATAGAGAACAAAGACACAACTTGGAATAAAGTTTTTGGCAGAAAAAACTGCTAAGCAATACCTAACACATGCCTCGACACAATAATTAAGCGATTGGTAAGAACTATACCATACTAAGCACAATACACAACATAGAAAACACACCATTGAACCACTTGTCGAGTAATACTCTGATAAAAACAAAAAGTGCAATACTGACCGATAGATTAAATAATGGTGAAATAAAAATTACAATTGTTTAATAGATGTTTACTACTGTGTCATCTGATATAATGTGTGCTAAAACTTCAGCTAATAAATGAAAAGTTAATTAATTTAATATGCGGTTCAGATTAAATAGCAACCAGTTACAGTAGCATAATTGCCATGTAAACTGAAGAGCGCAGGATTCAGTATTAACTGGTTTGAAATTGACATTACAATTGAAAGTGTAAACGACATTACACTTTTACGTACTGGATAGCTTACATTATGCTAGTTTATATCATGTATTTTCAAATTAACTATTCAAATTCTACCTAAACAAAATGAAAATGACCAACCACAAGCATTATGAAAATGTAAAGACACCAGAATGAAATAAAAATTGCATATCAGTACCTTTAGTCAATTATTAAATAATTAATTCACATTTTGTAATTATAGACTTAAAATTACACAAAACAAATTGAGTAATCCTAACAATGAAATCAAATAGATGTTAGTAGAAAAAGCATAACTATCACACCAAGCTGGTTTCACTAAAAATTACAATTTCTTAATTATTCTCTGGATCCATTTTGATTTAACACTCGGAAAAATCAAAATGGACATTTTCACGAGAATCAATAGGCAAGTTTATTCAAGGATAAACTGAGTTATATGATGTAATGGGAGGAGACAGGATATGTTTCTGAGTATCTTAGTCAGTCAGGTTTTCTTTAAAATTAGAATTATAAAGTATTCAGCTCATCAAATTTTGCAAAGTAATGTTCTATATCTGAAAATCTGCAACCTGAAATTACTGACATGTGACATATCTATTTTACTTTGTTGCATATCCATCTGTAGATTATTTGTGAAATAAACTCAAAATAATCAACATAATTACTCAAGAATAAACAGAGCTCCTAGAAAGCTGTTAAAAAATGATCGTAATATTATACAGATTTCTTGAAGCGCTTGTGACCATCGTGTGGTAGAAATTAACAAAACCAAATTAAGATGGGCAGTGAGGAGAAACAATTAATTATCAACAATCAATTAATTATTAAAAGAGTCCATATAACATCATCGATCTGACACTTTTTCGCGCAAGTTGATAAAATCCAAGTTGATAAAATCGATAGTTAATTGTCAATATCTGACTTTACCACACCAGTCTAAATAATAATACATAATATAATTAGAGGTCTCAATAAATATAAATTAACATTTCTAAACAGCGTCATCTTAACGTCAAACTGTCACATTAATAGCATCATCACTATTAGACATTTCTTATTAAGTCTTAACATCTGCTAAACAGTCAAAAATACAATATGTAACGTTCTCATAAAAGAGGTGTTAAAATTGTTCCATAACTTTCTTAAATAGTCTCTACCACAGAGTGCAGAGAAGCTGCAAGCTCATAACCGCTGTTCTAGACCTTCTTAGGACGTCCACGAGGCTTGCCAGATCCTGCGGGGGCTTTAGCCTTCTTCTGAAATAATAAACAAAAATTGTTTAAATACTATGTTCCAATAACATTTTTGGTTGGTAACACTGTTTGGTTTAAGTAAATATATATCGCTAAGAAAACTATTCACTTTCTACTTTATTTATCTGACTTCTGTAGCATCCAACATTAACATTTTCGGACCGCTATCAGGATACTCTTATAGGCTATCAGTTGATATATTCTAGTATTTTCTTGAGCATAGCTACTAGATATAAAACAATATATTCAGAGTGCACACGGATTATCGTTAAGTGACCTTTGATCTCTACACCACCCATATATGAATATTCATAACCAGTCAGAAATATTCATGATTCATAATCTATAAATAAACTCGTGTACGACAGATATTATAGAATAACAAACTCAGTCATCTGTGACCGGGATACGTCGGCCGATCGAAAGATATTAAGTATGGGACCGAAATCTGTATCGGATCAATTTATAGAGTCACTAAAGAACGACGATGTCGCCGCTGCTGTGGGTAAGGCCATGGCACCGTTCATTGCTCTGGCCGTCGAAGAGACGATCAAGAAATCCATGCAGTTAATAAACAAGTCAATCCAGGATCTTAGTATTGAATTTCGAAATATCAGCCACAAGGTGAAACATCTCGAAGACGAAAATTCTGATCTCAAGAAGCGCCTTGTGTCGGTGGAGGAGAGGGTGGAGGTAATGGAGAGAGAGAGTCGTCGGAGCAATATGATTATCAGGGGTCTGCCGGAAGGGTCCTATTCAGAGAGGGCCTCAGCTGCTGAGTCAGGTGACGAAGCTGTTACTGAGAGACGCGAATCTGTCTGTAAGACTGTCTGTGACATGCTTGCAGCAGATCTCAACATAACTATCCAACCCGATGACGTCATCAGTGCATTCCGCATGAAGGGGGGTCCACGGGACACGATTCGTCCGGTTCTGGTGAAGTTCAAATCAAACCAGACAAGGGATAAGGTGATGGGTGCAAAGAAAGGCCTTCGGCAGAACAATAGGCCTATCTATTTCTCCGACCACCTCACCAAGGCGGCCGGTGATCTATTCTTTGCTGCTCGTGCGCTGGTCAAACAGCGCAAAATCCATGCCGCATGGACCTTCAATGGTCAAGTCTTTATAAGAATTGCTAACGATAATACCAAACCTCTGCTTATTAAGTCATCTGCCGATCTGCCACGTTAATTTAATTCATACCCGTTCATCTTTCTTTATTCTTTATCGCATTAAAATATAATTACCAATGGAGGATATAGATTCAGTTAATTGTAATAAAACTAATAGTGACGTCACTAACATTCTTGACTTGAACACGTCAGATGAATGTGAAAGCTTTATTCCACAGATTAACTCGTCATATCTTACACTTAATGAATTAATTAATTTTGTTAGTAGTGATTATACTGCTAATAGATTCCTTCATATTAACTGTCGTAGCTTACCCAAGCATTTTGATGAATGTAGTTCTCTAATTAACTTTATATCCAAACCAATGACTGTCATTGCAATTTCTGAAACTTGGTTAAAGCCAGTTAATGATGATATTTTTCAACTTCCCGGATACACTTTTGTCTCCTGCTCTCGTCAGACAATCACTGGAGGTGGTGTGGGTTTATATATCAATGAATGTGAACAATACAGATTAATACCTGAACTGAAGTTTATATCTAACGCACTTGAATGTATTTTTGTTGAGATTATACGCCGTAATAGTAGCAATTTACTAGTCGGTTGCATATATAGGCCGCCAGGTGCTGATGTTTGTGAATTTATTACGGTACTGACAAATATTCTTCGCAATAATTGCTTCACTGGTAACAAAGAAATTTTTTTACTGGGTGATTTTAATATTAATATACTACAATATGAATCACATGCTCCCACCTCAAGTTTCCTAAATACGATGCTATCATTCGGTTTGTTTCCTGTAATCAATAAACCTAGCCGGATAACAAGTACCACAGAGACTCTCATTGATAATATCTTCACAAA
>JAQFZF010004772.1:0-10348 GCA_034695365.1 Enchytraeus norvegicus
TAGAGAGAGAGAGAGAGAGAGAGAGAGGGAGAGAGAGAGAGAGGGAGATAAGAGAGAGAAAGAGAGAGCGAGAGAGAGAAGAGCTAATGTATCCCAATTTGCTAATTATATTATTGATGAATAATAACAATGACTTATGAAAATGAAAAGACATGTACATTTATGAAAAGAAATCGATGGGTATACATTACCCTAGATTTATTGACCTGGATCTGCCAATTTTGTAGTATTTTACTGACATTTCGCATGATACATATAACACACGGCACGTACGCCATCAATCAATCGTCTAAATTTATTTCATCTGGAAGTCCTTGTATCATGATCATTAATAAAGCATGTGTCTACAAGAAATACATCATGGTTTGAGGTGTTTTCTATTTCCTTCTCATGTAGATCAATTTTTATATTGTTATTATACGGTATTTAACGTATGTTACAGTGTTACCCTTATGCAATCAGAGACTGCTCCAATATGCAATAAGAACAGAGTCCGCGGCCTCCTGCTTAGCATTGAAGTATGCTACCGGCTAGGTTGTTCATCTGAGAAACATTTGTGGTCTATGGTAACGAGAGTTACAAAGACCACAAAATTGAATAGTAGTAGCAAGACTATTTTTCAGCTGGTCCATTCAAACATACCTACACATTCATTCAGAGATACCAGCGGTGATACGAAAGAGTTTGATTGTAGAATTCATAGGCATCTCACGTTATTACATCAGTTTGAGTATCTTTCGGAGACTTTAAGCATCTCCTCCCAGGGATGACCTATAGACCAAGCTTAGACCCCTTAAGGGTGTAGGGGGTTTGGATCCCACTAAAGTTTTAGATGAGGGGAGGGGCTGAAGTATTTTATCACCCCCTATTCTTTATCTCAGACGTAAGTTCTGTGCCCAAATATGTGGACTTTTATAGCCATTGTTGAGTGTATGCCTACAATATATCTGTGTCCCATAAGCATACATTAATCAATCAATGCGAATGCAATGTCCGTTTCATCATCTGACAACGACATCCGGGACGTCAGATGCTTTTGCTGTGTAAACTACATGTAGTTTGGACAAAAATTGTGCGACAAATAGGGTGGAAATCCAAAAAAAGGTGGACTTGCTCCTTCAGCCCCCAAAATTAAAGATTGGAACCCACAATTTAGACCAAATCCCCGCCCCGGGATGACCTATAGCAAAACAGTTACGTCGTCCCTCTCGTGAAATATCGACCGCTTGTGACAAGAATTATGCGATTTATTACCAACGCTCAGATAGGCTTCCTGGCCTCTGTCGATATTCTCTATGAAACTGTAATGAGAAAAAAATAACACCGTGACAGCACAGTGATATGAAGTCTTATGATAGGGATATTGACTGTGAACTATTTGCGATGACAAGTTGTTAAGCATGCGTGCTCAGATTTCAGCACATAAATTATTTTGATTCTTTTCATTCATTTTTATCATTTTATTATACAAAGTTACTATTGTGTCTAGTCTATGAATGCTTTACTTTCTTGCGTATAGTAGTCAAGTTGCAGTAGCTCAAGAATTATGAATATTCAGAAGTAAATTCTTACAAAATCGTAAATAATAATATGTAGCAAATATGTGTTTATTATTGTTGCTGCAGTGCGTGGTGTGCATGTCAGCCAAGGCGACGATGAAGACCTTCCCCTGCGGCCACAGAGTGGTCTGCAGGAAATGCTTCGTTAGAACCATCCAGTCCGCCGTCACAGAACGCTCATTTCCTCTCAAATGTGTTGTCTGCAGAACCAAAATACTCAAACTAAAGCAATCCAAGAAATCATCCGTCCTACAGACCCTCCCGTCGTCGACCAGCGTGCCGCCGAGGTCCCGCCTGGCTCGGAGCCTGCTCAGTTGCGGTGGTGGGGGAGGGACGGTGAACGGGCGGCTTCGGTCGGCCTCCCCTGCCTACTCGGTCACAGCTCGACCGCCCAACGTCACCCGGCTGATGCACCCCCTGCTCATATACCCTACGCCCCTCGAGAAATGCCCCGGAGGGCAAGGCACACGCGGCTGGGTCTCACCCACTGAAAACAAAATCACAACATATTCGAATAATAAAGTGACGTCATCGTCACGTGATTGCAAGATGACGTCACGGGTGAGTCATCAATCGAGTGGTGGCGTGTCAGTTAAACGAGTCAGGGGTCAAGGTGACCCGGGCGTGACGTCAGGGGGTAGGGTAGGATGGGCGGAATCAGATAAATATGTCTGCTACACCCCAACACGTCAGCAACATTCAGAGCTTCGTGAAAGAAGAACAAAAGTTACGAGCACTGGTGATAGCTATAAAAAGTAAATTAAGGTAAAAGCTACATCAAAGAGATTATTGAGTTTTACAATTTCACTTCAGCCTTTGATCCAGTGATGGGAAATGAATGTGTAGGCCCTACTAATTTAGCTTTTAACAAATGCAGTGAAGATCATCATTCTAAAATAGACACAAATCTGATATAATTAATTTTCGGAAATGTTGCTAGGATCGAACTTGCAGTAAGTTTACAATTCATCCCACAGTTTCAATATTTGATAATGGTACTGGTTGTGGAAGTTAATTCACACTATTTAAAATTTTATTTTATCATAATTACCTTACACTCACACAGCATTATTGCCACTTGCATAAGGTTTACAGTCTTTCGTGGTTTCTTATCGAGAAATTTTGTCCAGTCGGCCTTATATGAAGCAAGGAGTTTGTTTTTAAGGTAGGCCTATAAGGATATGTCAAATAAAATTTAGATTTATCGCAATCAGCTGCGGCGCCACACCAAGTCGCACCAGATCAAACGACCTGATAAAAAAGCCTTCGACCTGGTGTCCGACCTGACCTGTCTGATTATTATAATAAAAAATCACTGTGTTGTTACGATCTGCCTTTACCTGGCAATAACCTTGTTGCTCGGACGGTCTGGCGCCGCCACTGATCGCAATTATTTTACTGTCTATGTTCTCGCGTATTGCAATATTACGATTGATCAGAATAACCTTTTGTTGTATAAAGCATTCTCATAAGAAATGTATAAATGTCATAGATGTTTACTATAGCCATATTATATTTGGCTATATCAAACGTACCTAACATGTCAAGTATTATAATAATTACGCTGACACAGTCTTCGGGTGAAGAATTGGACGTCAAATTTTCATTGATAATTAATTGATTTAAATCTAGTAGGCATTGGCCCATTTTAAGAAAATATTTCTGAACAGACGTGACGAGAAGAAACTAAGTTGTAAAGATACATATTTGTATAGCCTTTGTAACTAATAGAAAATTTATTAGTTCTTTGAATAATTGACTAATTCTTGTTATCTGGTGATCATATGATCATGGTTCATATCATTGACTGTCTATTAGTTGAACTGAATTACTTGATATACTTGTATAATTATTTTATCTGTAAATATTTGTATAGTATAACTATTAGTAGAATGCAATAGACTTAGATTTTGTCGGCTAGTCATTTGTGTTTTGTGTATTATAGATAGTCCAATGCTTATCAGTTTGATACAACTGTTATTATCATTGTTTTAGTATCAACACAACTCAATAAAGTTCCACTTCGTTTTATATGAGATGTGAATTATTTATTTATTTATTTATCACAACATACACATTACAAAATCAATGTTACACGAGATATTGAAGATATGCGTGAACGGAGATAAAAGCCAGAATTGGTACTTATATATTCCAATTAAACTGAAAACACTTTTCTCATACCATGAATCTCTCTCTCTCTCACCGTACGGCCCAACGGCAGGTCCATGGCATATAACTGTAGAGTAGTATGTCATATTTTCTTGGAGATAATTTTGGTTTCAGTGGGATCTACATAACCAGTGACTGCGTTAGTCGGCTTCTACGAAACACGTGCAGCTTTCGGTTTAATACAATACTAATACGTATGCACATAAAATAGATCACGTTGCCTACTTGATATATATCGTAGGCCTGTAATCTCCATAACAAAACAATATGGTTACAATTATTGTTGTTATTATTGTTGAATTCATGATTACATCAGTTTGCTTCTTGCTCGGTCTCGTTATCAAATCAAATCCTTAACGAGATCTCGACGATCCCATCCCATCATTCCACCCCTGTCTGAATTCATGTGCCCAAGACGTCCGGGATTTCGTTCAGAAAAGATTTCTATAATTGTCACAAATCTAGAGAGGAAAGAAATGTCGTACACGCAAACAGTAGGCTACATTGTAATGTACACTTTGTACAGGCTGAGGAGCTAAAAAAGTTGAACACAGTAAAGCTGTCAAGCTAAGTTTAACGTCGGTTTCCGTATCAAATGATACTATCAGAGACGAACCAGGCTGGGACTCGAACCCGTGACATCCTGCTTACCTTTGGATCTAATGTCCGTATAACAGTACTCAATTTTTGCCTTAATCTATAATTATCTTTTTTCTTAATATCTTGGAGGAGAGTCCACAGCTTGATGGGACAGGTGGGCTTATACGGATTGACTGAGGACCCTGATTGTAGGTTTACGGGGGCGGATTTACGGGGCGGGGTGGCCATGGCCCCTCGACCTGAAGGGGGTCAGGTCCCTATCGATATGAAATTAATATATCTTGATCCATTCAAATACCTTTTTGGAACCCATGCACACTCCCCTCGATTTAACCCGGCCAATTTCGAAAAAAATGCATGTAAATTGAAATTTGGTCCCCGTCAAAAATTCCTAGATCCGCCACTGTTCACCTATATCATCTCAACAGTTAGACATGATGACATGGTGAGGATACAATGTTATCAGCTCCTTTCACTTCTGGTTTATCTCGGATTTCTGATAAATCCGATTTGCTAAAGTACACAACTTTTCCATTACACACAAGAATTTGGTCGATAAGTGATTTTTCTCACCGGCTTCTATGACTCGTACGTGTTTTTTTTTAACAAGACAAATCTATTTGCAAAGTTTCCAAATTTAATCTTTGGCTAAGGATTATAACCTTAAATATAGCAATTTCATAACTGATTAAGAATGTCCAAATTTGGCCTTGACCTACGCGGTAGACTACATTATTGATATAGATAGCCTATATTAAGTTATTTTTCCCAACAATTATCGAAGATGTGGGCCAATGCAAACTTTGATTAAATGTAGACTGCTATCGGTTTCAGTTAGATCAGTTTATACTTGAATTTTTATTAAATAAATTGATCGTAGCGTCTATTTTGCTACTCAGCTAAGTTAGCAATGATATATTAAATGGACGAGATCACGCTTGGTTTTGAAATCGAATTAGGACTACTGGCTTGGAGTCGTATACATGGAAGTGTTCTTACGACTAGGCCATCCATTCGAGACAAACTAAGTTTGTAATGCACATGAAGAGAAAATGATGACAATCTGGTTATACATGGACTCTATGATTTACGTTGGATAGACTAATCCTGTCAACCCCATCAAGCTGAGAATAGAGGATGATTTAAGCTCCTCACTCACTGGCTGAATTAGACGATACAACCAGTTATCTATAGCAATCTATACAAGGTTTCAACTGGAACGTTGTCATGGATATTTATATAGAAAACAGATCACCTTCCTTCATATTCTTTTTACGTAAACCACAATACTCAAGAAATACGCGTCTATAGAGAGTAGGCTTGTAGCAGTTAGTAGATCAGATCAAATGGGATTCGATCGTGGTTAATTATAATTATTGAGGCTTGGACCAACAATGGTTCTGTGCTTAAGCGAAATCTCGTTAGCACTCGAGCTACAGCCTTCTGCAAGCTGTTTAACTCTGTTCCAATGTGTAGCAAATAAAAACTTAATGCATTCGAAAGTAGAAGACAATCTAAACTTAAACCACTTTTGTTTTCTTTAATAATCCAATAATATAGGCATAATATTAATTATTTATGATATTTAGTAATAATCTTGAACAATCATTATAGTGGAGTAACCTCATTACAAGAACTTCAATTAAATAAACGAGAACATAATTGGCGAATAAGAGTTAGTCATTATATTGATACAGCTACAGAGTATAGAATCATTAAGAATTTAGCTAAATAACATATTACATCAAATTATTACTGTTAATTAATATTACATTCAGTAATTATATTATTATCCTAACAGTATTTTTTACCTATTTAACATATAAATTTATTGGCCAAATCAAAAACGACAATTTAAAAATTGTTGGCAACTTCAAAGCCTGCAATACAACAAACTTTAACTTTATGTAACAATCATAATTCACTCGAGTAGTCCGTACAAGCAATCTTTTTATCAATCAATCAATCAATCACACAGGATTTAGGTTCGATTTTATCGCCGAAAAATGTGAGATGCGCAACATACCTGAATGTACAACTGCATACACTATTATTGAACAGTTAGTATGCTCAAGTTCCAGATAGAAATAAAGAAGATTTCAAACATCACATTTCATGATAGGTTGTCAGCTAGATAAGGTGCAGTGTGCTTTCTCTGACGGATTAATGTATGCTATTGTATTGTTTGTATTGTTATTTTTTAAATAAAACATAGTTCTCTCTCTCTCTCTCTCTCTCTCTCTCTCTCTCTCTCTCTCTCTCTCTCTCTCTCTCTCTCTCTCTCTCATAAGACACAAGAATGTAAGGATAAAATCCAGAGTTGTTTCTGAGAGCATCATGGGACCGTGAAATAGACGTTAATTCCATTAAATATATATATATCGCTAGCTTATACTCTTATACTCACGCATACACAAAAACGCAATCACAGAAACTTATACATATATATTATATACACAACACACTGTATATGATCATCAAGTGCGGAAAGTATACAAGGACATGACACAAGCATGTAATATAACACAGTAAACAATTACTTCAGAAATGATCACATGCCAGACACTTAATGGATCATGGTTCAAATTACTTTTGTTTAGAAATTAAAACAATATGAGATAATTAATACTTCATCAATAGCTCCATGTAACAAATTAGTAGAAACTTACACAAAATCTAATAATAATGCCTCAGTTAGACAGAAGTTCCATTTTATCAACCAAATCTATTAATAAGAATTTAGAGCTCAATTCTTTACTCAAGAGATCATAAATGTCAAATTGACCGTGGTCCCATGTATATAAGTACCATTAGAACATTATGCTAGCTCCATATCCATCACGAAAACAGATGAATTGTTTAAATTAGTATCATTGCTCATTACACTTTGTGAAGGAGTAGCTATGAAAGCATACTCTAATATATTCCCAAAATACTTGCTGTCTTGTAATGTATTCGAATAATATAGAATATTTAAGTGTCTTGCAAACTTAACTCAACAGAATCATTGGATATTAAAGCACAAATCAGTTCCTTCACCGCAATCTACTATTAGTCATCTAAACAAAAACTAACGAAACCTGTCTGCCTCGTTAGGAAGCTCTACAGAATTAAAAAATCTCAAAACCAAAACTGCTTAAAACACAACCAGGCAATAAACTGAATGATCTTCACTGTTAAGTACGTCTAAAGTTTCTCAATAAGAATGGAAGAAGCCGCTCCACCACCATTACAGATTGCACCAATGCCCTTCTGTCCCGTGCTAAGACTGTGCACAAGATGTGTGACAAGCCTTGCACCAGACATTCTGAAAAGAATAAATGAACACAAATAAAAACAAGGAATAATTTTTAGGAATTCCAGAAGTAATTGGATATTTTTTAAACATATTTAGAGCCATTATTTTAGCGTCAAAAATAGTCATTTGAAAATCATAGTAACTTCTAAATACTCCATCCTCTCTTTAAATTCAAACATAGGATAAATATTCATTATTTATTAGTTACAATCATTGATATACTAATGTGAAGTTATAATTATCAGTAGCCATGACATGAAATTAAATGCCCATCGCTAAAATGTAAACATCAGCTAAAATGAAATTGTAACATTTTAATGGTTTTGAGGTCAATGAAGGGCCTGGGTCAATGAAGGGCCTGGGTCAATGAAGGGCCTGGGTCAATGAAGGGCCTGGGAAACCTCAACTTCTGTAATTCTGAGCACACTACTAAAACAACAACAAAAATTAAATGCCCATCGAGTATAATTCAATATAAAATAAACTTACCCAATGGGGTGACCAATGCTCACTGCCCCACCATGTACGTTAACCTTGGCAGGGTCAAGGTTCAGTTTCTTGATGTTAGCGATGCCGACCACGCTGAATGCCTCGTTAATCTCCCACAGAGCTATGTCAGAGACCTTCAGCCCTGCGTTAGACAGCAGCTTGGGTATCGCCAGTGACGGAGCGATCGTGAAGTCTATCGGGGCCGTCGCTGCATCCGCAAACCCTAAAACAACATGATATCCAATGCACAAATAGGTTACTATGTTAGGGCAAACCTTAACATGGCATAATATCAAAACAAACAAATAGAAAGCAAATGCTAGAATAAATACAATAAATTTAGATCTAACAAATAACAGAAAAGTTAAGGCTAGCATTTGTATGTCTTTTTCTGGCTAAGCTTATATAATTTATAAACCACAAACTATAGGCATATGTATATATATATTTATATATATATATAATTAATACTATCCACATACATACCTACAACACGTGCGAGAGGTTTAACGTTAAGACGTTTAGCAGCCTGCGCCGTCATCAACACCAGCGCACAGGCCCCGTCATTCAGTGTGCTCGAGTTACCTGCTGTCACACTCCCTGTGGTTTATCATAACAATAAATATATATTACATACAGCAGTTGTGTCTAATACGTACCAATATTTATCAAATTAATACATTTACATTTATTTTTGTGCAACTCACAGCTATAATATTATAACTTTTCAATTGTTCACTGCTCTAGCTTGGTAAACGAGGAATATTAAAAGTTTAGTCCAGAATAGTCTTAAATATATAATTTGTAATAACAAAAACTGGTATTAAATATAGCAATGAAGCTATAACAAATATAAAATGCATAGCTGAACCAATGCATTATATATATAAATGTGGTTACACAATTTTTTTGTTACAATAGTGTACTAATAATGACACAAATCACAGCAAAAGTAGAAGAAAAATGAATAAATGTTTGAATATAAATTCTTGATATGCAGCAGCATCTTTTGACGATGTGTCCAGTTTATGGAGTGGTTGGCTTTACTTCGGCGAAAGTGATTGAAGAGTCCCGAGTTTGAATCTAGGTCAGTCTGAAAATAATAATCCCAGTACCCAGACTGACCGAATTCAACGGAAGTTTCGTTGCCAAATGGCTACATCAGTGATGGGTGAGCCCTGAGCCAACGTGAAACTATGAAACCCAAATCAGACACTTTACCGATGTTCTATTGGCCAATAACGATTAAATGAGTGTCTCTCATGTGAGGAAATAGACGAAACAAAGAAAAAAATTAAACACTCACTGGGTTTGATTTCACGAATCTAAACTAAAGCGACAGAAATTTTAAAGTTGAAAACATAATTAATAATAATGCACAATGCACATCTATGATGAAAAATCTGAAGAAATTCAGACGACTTTACCATCTTTTTGAAATGCTGGCTTGAGTGTGCGTAGTTTCTCAAAGTTAATTCTCTTGTATTCCTCATCTTCACCAACTACCGTCTCTTTACCTGAATGAACACATCAAACATAATATTTCAAATGGACTGCAATGTAGCAAGCTTCAAGAAGGTTCAAGCATGACATTGGGCAACGAGAATTAATTTTTTTTATTAATAGTTCTGGTTTCTGGCATGAGGTCTGGTGATTGCTAGCAGGTACGAAATATAGTAGTGGTTATATATAGAAAAAATGTAAAAGAAATCTGATAAAGATTAAATAAATAAATAGACAGCAACAAGTTACACATACAGATAGCTAAGAAATTACAAAAACAATAATAATAAAAATATAAAAAAATACAAAACACGCAACATATAAACACTGGATTCTTCATAACTGTAATTGAACAGCTTGTCCACTTCGTTATGTAAAAACGAAATTTAGTGACACCAAATATGAATCGTCCTAATCGTCTATCGAGCAGTAGTCAATAACAAAACATTATTTAAATAAGACAGCTAAAATCTTATATAACATCAAGTAAACAATAACAGTAACAGTAGTACTATTCGTTTGCTTGTCAACAGCTATTTGAAAATTTTCTAAATATAATATTTATGTCAAAACTTCAGGCTGTTCTGTTACCTCGTGACAGAAAACTGTCCCTACCTGTGTAGTGACATCCCTGACATCATCCTTGGATGAGGAAACGGATGTTAACCTTTATTATTATTTAGTATTATTATTAGATGACGAGAGCTTCATAAGAAACCTTTTTTTC
>JAQFZF010004773.1:0-10347 GCA_034695365.1 Enchytraeus norvegicus
ACCTTCCCACCCTCTCCCAGGTTGTGCTTTGCATGTCCATCAATAAGGCTCTGCACTGTCTGGACCGTCTGTCTCGAATAAGGCTCCGACCGTCTGGAGCCATGTATGGTTAAACAGTGGTTATCCTGTTTGAAGGCCGGAGTGTGGGATTTCCCAGTGAGGTTTATTTCCTGCGCTTCATTTCCATTCTCAACCCTTCTTAACCCGGACAGAGACGGAAACTCAGCTACAGACTTATTGTGTAACCCATAACTGCACCTGTTTCGTAAGAGCCGACTAACGACGATTCTGAGGAAGGAAATGGCCCCCAAACAGTTGTGATATAGAAAAGCTATATTAAAGCAAAGTTGGTAAAACGTTGTGTTTATCTGTCATTTCACACATATATCTCAGATATATGGGTCCAAACAATAAATCAAAATTCATTTCCTCCCGGGCAACGCCGGGTACCCCAGCTAGTTAAGAATATAGTAGAACCGTTTTTAGTTGGAGTTCTCTGAAGTGCCATTCAGTGCTGATGGTCTCATTCAGCAGAGAGACCTCGAGATCACCGTAGAGCACTGGATCCTGGTCCACTGGCCAGTACTGGTCACACTTGGTCTGTAAAACAACACAAATTGTTACACAATCAATCAATCAATCAATAAGTATTTAACGTCCGGTCCTTCAACCGAAGACGATTACAGTTACTTCGCCTTCGATTATATCAATCAATGAATACATATGAAAAGGAATGAAGCTGCAAATCTAAGTTTAACGTCTCTTTTCATCCGTTCCACATGGATACTGTGAGTCTAACGTTATCAGCAATACTGGCTTACTTTATTGTTTCCAAACAGGGTCCGTGTACGATCACGAAGTTTGCACGTAGTCAGAAGAACTATACAGCATTTTCATGCGTAAAATGTATAGAAAGCTATGCGCTATGCCTGAATAAATTATAGGGAAAGCTGCTTCCGTTTGGCGAGTATATTAGATAAAGCAGCAGGCGTTTTTACGCTGCGTTATCGTTGGCTAAAGAGACATTGTGAAATCTGATTTCCTTACTTTTATATTCATGATAATTATCTATTCAAAATTTATTATACAAAAGTATTTTCATTTGACGCCATTCATTAAAAAAATCACAGTGTTTCTAAAATGAGCCGATGAAAAGCATATGGACGTCACAAAGAGAGTCAGTTTTATCAGTAGATAGCCTACTTTGTAGGACTATATTTTGTATTGCGTTGCCATTGTATATCCTTGTGTATGATCTATTACTTTCATCTAAGATGTCTGCGTTATGACAGATAACAAGAAATAAACGAATATATTTTTATCATCTGAAGACTCTACCGGTGTCCGGGGACGCATCTGAGAATATGTTACGACTATAGATTTACACACTTACTCTATTTTTCTCCACGCACAAAGTAAGCATGACTACACTGGGACAGTTGTACTCCCACAGCATCCTCCAGAAGTCGTCCTTAGTGGCTGGCATAGGCCCCTGAGTGGCAATGTACTCTCTCTTAGAGTGGTGACCCTGAAACATAACAATTTCTGAGCTACATGGTATGGTTTTCAAACCAATGGTTGCTAAGAAAGTCCTATCATCCTAATTATGACGATTGTCTTCTGAACCAAGGCGTTACTAGGCAACGACTCCGTTGCCTATCAACACACCATAGATTTGACGATGAGAACACTGCAGTAAGTTGTATTTATTACTATTGGTTTCATCTGAATATTCCTGAGATTACAGACACCGAAAGGCTATAAAGAAAGAAATCCAATTTATACAAAGTGTGGTAAAAGATGAAGGAAATATTCATTTAAGGCTTTTTTTGTTAAGATGTTTTAAAGATACTTTTATACATGTAGGCGACCTATGCATAATTCATTTATAAAACAATAATAATAATTATTAGTCCAATAATCAAGTAGGCTACTTTAATATAACCCAGTCATCGACTGTCCAAGATGAAACAAATAAATAAATCAATAGAACGAATAGTCTTCTGATACCTCTTTCAATGTGTATGTAAAATTACTCCCCACAGAGCACCAACGATAAGCAGAACTTACATTGCATTGTTGATAGCTCGATCAATAATGGTGATTTCAAAGTCTCAGTGATTGGATGAACATCTAAGAAGTAGAAATAATCTGGTCCGTGTTTTGGTGCTTGAATGCTGTGTGGAGATGCACATCCCGTTTGGGACGTCCCTGACATCGCCTTCGGGTGAAGAACCGGACGCTAAATCCTCATTGATTGATTGATCCGAGAGATTAAGAAACCTTTGGCAAACCATGACCGTCAAGGCATCCGGAAAGACTCGTGAAAGAAAGAAGATATCGTATACAATACAATACAAAAGGATATCTTATAGCGCCTCTATATACTATGTATCTAAGAGGCGCTTTCTGGTAGAGTGAAGGGAAGAGTTGTCTAGCCTGCCATAAGACACACACATCAATCAATCAAAGAGGATTTAACGTCCGGTTCCTCACTCGAAGGCGATGTCAGGGACGTCCCAAACGGGATGTGCAACTGTAGACAGCATCCAACCAACATGTGACAAGGCCTCCGCGAGTCTTGAATTTGAGCGACCAATTGGTAAAGTACACAGAAACTACGGCCCAGATCACTCAGCCTCAGCCCTAAGTATTTGCCAATTAATATTGAATTATGTCTTATAATTTCGGCTACTTACAGGAATCCAGTTGGCATTTATATAGTCTGAACATTCTTCATCCTCAGTTGGAAGCAGTTTAACTCGAGTCAGATCGTAGGGCAAAATGTTCGCGAATCGATTCTTAGACCTGTTGCCTTGAATCTCAGCCTGTTCACAACTCAGACTTCTGCCGACATTTTTCAGATCCTGTAAAATTAAGATGAAATTAATTTATTCTCATGTTTTTATAATCTGTCAATATCTGACATAATCTTCATGAATTAAAATAGTAGAAAGATACTATAGCTATAACGTTATTAAAATGAAGAAGTGTGCAGAAAATCATGGGTCAGCACGAGACCTCTTTTCTTCTGTAGAGGCTCTACCGTTAGAAGTCAGAAGTTGTGTCTTGAAGTTGTACGGTCTTGAAGTTAAACCGAACGTTGTTCAGTAACATTCTGAAGGATAAACAACACGTCTTACATCAATTACTACCTGAAATTAAGTCATCATCATACAACATGCGCAAGAGATCCCACAATAGAACGCTTCCTCGATGCACTACTCTCACAGACAAAAATTTCATTAACAGGAAGCTGTTTGATTACTAATTTAAGGGCACATAATTTAATTTAATTTATCATATATAAGGGTATTCTTATAAGGGTATTCATATATAACTGAATATTTATTTATAGGGTATTCTTAGTTTTTTAACCTAATCTGCTTGCCTATACATGTTGTACAATGTAGGCCTATTTATCTATGTAGTATCATATGTTTAGAATGTCTATTCTGCATATTTCTTTTCTAGCGTAACATTGTGCATCTGTCATGTTGACCTGGCCAATGTACTACTGAGTATGGCAACATCTAATTAATTATTTCCCGAAGTAAAAGCTGCCAATCATTTTACAATCTGCTCAGGAGATCCGAATAGAACTCTTCCTTTGTGTACTCACTCACAGCAGAACTCTTCCTTTGTGTACTCACTCACAGCAGAACTCTTCCTTTGTGTACTCACTCACAGCTAAAAACTTCAAACATCTTTGAAAAGGCTATATTGACTGGATGATATTATACCTATTGTAGGCTCATTAAAATTTTATTTTCTAGTTGATAATTGAAACTCTATCATTATCAGGCCTATCCGATTGGATTCTATGTTCTGTTATATGTAATGTATTGTTGTAGCTATGTATATGTATGTATTTTCATCATTGTGCGTCTGTCGTGATGATGTGTTAATAAAAAACTACTACTACTACTACTAAATAAATACTTAGTTATAAATGTCCTCATCTAATATTACAATATTGTTTCAGATAGCTCAATAGGAATTTGTAAGCTAAATTGAGTTGACAAAATAAATCAAAAACTGCTTTAAATACTGATAATAGTCTATGATATTTATATCAACTCATAGATCAACTTATATCAACTCTCAGATATAGTAACTGACTAAACTGATTCATTAACAGAGCATGTGTTTATCAAGGGTCTCTGATAGCTAGTTGGTACATGAACTAATTGTGCTTTAATTTCAAGAGCACTTGATCAGTTGATAGACAACTACTGACTCACTAATTCACAGTCACTGAATGAGTTTGAGTCAGCACACATACTTGGTTATAAATGTCCTATACAAGACAAAACCAATTTACTAATGATGATGATGGTATGACACCACATTGTTATATTATCTGTACCATAATTACATTATGATTATTATCTATTTTATGATTTTATGATAACGAGGTCTATATAATCATAACAGTGTTTGCAGAACCAGTGATATCATTACAAGAATCATATGACCAATTCACTATTTAAATTGTTTACTACAACGATCCACAAGCAGTGGTGGCCTACTAACAGTCATTGGCGGTGCCAGCATTTGGGGCAAGCCAGAGCACTACTGTGGCACAATGTCCCTAGACGGGGCACATTAAAACTGATGAAAATCATGAAAAATGTTGTAAGTACTTGAATTTTAAACTTCATTTACTAAAATTACCACTGTACACAGACTTCACCAATCATTACAATTGATACGAGCCAATGTCCATTGTCCATGATGCATGAAATAATACTGGAATAGTATAATTATGAGATAAACACGATAAAACAGTCATGGTTTCATATCATGGAATTGTTAATTCAATCAAAATGCAAACAAAAAAAATCATTTTCCTGCCGGGGCACCTGCAGCCGGGGTACCTGCTGGGGCACGGCCATTTTCAGCCGGGGCACTTGCCCCGGCTGGCCCCGGTGTGGCACCTCCACTGCCACAAAGAGGGACTAAAATGATACCAGCTAGTAATTAGAACACTTATTATGATATGATCGCTGCTTAATTTTCAAAGGACAATGAGTGGGGAGTGGGGCCCAGCAAATCTATTGAGTGGCACACAGTGGCATCTATTGAAAAATTTATAGAGGCCCTAAGCTAGATATCTTGGGATCCAGTTCAGTTCTCAATATAGTGAGCACGGTCAAGGAACCATCAGTGGCTAAAGTGGGGGGAGGGCGCTGACCCCTCCTAATTATTTATAGCTCTGCATCTTGAGATCTATGCAGACTGGTCAGAACTTAGCAGACCTGTTCCTTGCAAGGCATAATTAAAGCTTAATTCGCTCTTTACACCAAGCCACGACAGCACTAGTAGTTTTGCACAGTCATTACTTAGAATGTTAATTTATTAGATGGCACAATCTTTACCATTTACTTCAGAGCTCTACAGCATGAATGGCTAGTTTTAAAACACAATTCAACCTGAAGAAATGTGTAATTAATATGGAACACAATTTATCTAATATTAGACCATTTCTACAAAATTCAACAGTAAGGTCAACATTAATCTGTTTTATAATTATTCTCACCAGATGGCGAGAATTCCGGAACAGTTGCTCAATCTGCGAATTCATGCAGTCTTCAATGTTTATCACGGAAAATTGTGAATGTACACTAGGAGTGATGATGTCATCAGTCAAGGAGGGGGAGGGGTAGACCAGGGATGAGGGACGGGTGGGGGGCTACATCCACTTCTGGCAGAGATATTCAATATTCACACATGTCCCGGTTGGATGGTCGAGTTGACAGCCAGTTTTTCTCGATAAGCAGGAGGTCACGGATTCGATTCCCAGTTGGGTCTGTCTCTAACAGTATCTTAGATACGGAAACAGATGCTAAACTTAGATTTAGCCTACAGCTTTACATTTCAGAAATATTTTATACAAAATTCGGCAAATATCTTGACTTACGGCTTTTGCAAAATTGATGTAAACAAGTTCCAAATATATTTAGTCTAATATTGCCAGAAATATGAAACTCGTTTATTTCGAGTTAGGTTTTTTTTTAAAATGTCATTTTAGTAACACATATTCTTGTACAAAAGAGTATTTTTAGAAGGTGCGCAAGGGTTAGGGTAATGGTTTTGGGTTAGGTTTTTGGTTATCCATCTTGTATTATTGTCAACTTTAAAGTTCAATTTTACAGCAATTTTTAAATTTTGTTGAAAAAAGTACATTTTACACTAAGAATCAACTGGAAATAAAAATTATTAAGTACTATTTCTTTAAAAAATTAGGCTATTTTAAACATGTTTATGTAGGCTTACATGAACTTTGCAAAATCCGAGATTTACTCAAAATTCTTCTACATCTATTGGTTTGGGTTAGGTTAAGAGCAACATTTGGCTCTGGTAAAGAGATGTGCCTGTGCCAATACAATTTGACCAATTTTCTTAAAATTTGTGCAGATAGTGTAGAATAAAATTTGGTTAGAGTTGGGTTTAGGGTTGGGGTGGAGGTTAGGCCAACCCTAACCCAAAACCATACCCTAACCCTAACACAACAAGTAGACAAATTATGACACAGGCATGTCTCTTTATGAAAGCCCAGCATTCCTTCTAATTCTTTTGTGTGTGCGCTGAGCGCGGAATTATTGGATGTCTGAGCAGTGTCATTTCTGAGTGAGCAACAATATTGTTACAAATGTTGTGATTGTAAATGATTTCCGAGATCATAATCTTAAGTTTATTCAAGGTACGCACACTGGTTAATAATTCTGGTCAAAAACTGGTCCATACATTAACTTCAACAAAACTATCGCTCATAAGTATTTGAAACCAAAATTTCTGCGTGGCATTTTAAACTGCTGCGTTTCATATTCTAATGTTGCGCGGACGGGCTTCTGAGCAAGTTATAGGGTTTATTGATTACGGGTACGGTATGGTTAGGAGATCCTTATCCAAATCCACAGAAGAAGAAATTTCCTATGTGCATGAAATGTGCAAATATTCCAGCCCGAAGTAAATAAGGCTTACCCAGGGGATTTCCAATTGCATGAAAATTTATCACACCTGTAACACTGGAACGAACCATAATTTAAGTCATTTTGTCAAGTGATTACAAGAGAGCATTCACAGCCTTTATTACTGATTTTTTAATATCATTTTTTAAAATAATTTTGTTAGCCTAATTCTAACAGAAAATTAATAAGCTATATTCAAATCGCCAGTTGATCTATCTTATTATAGAGTTGTTCAGGAAATGAATAATGACTTTGTGGGATATTAAACAATTTCAAGTTAAAATTCAAAATAACTAGTATCAACTGCCAATTAATTTCACTAATCTTAGGCTAACTAGTGCGTGCTGAATATTTATTGCAAACGCCTATTTCGCAAACTAATAATTCGCAGAATAGAGTAATATACAAATCTCGTATCTTAACCTATATAATTATATGAATATACAGAAATTTATACAGGGTGCTCAGCGACCTGACCTTTTCAAATTCCCTGACTTTTCCCTGACCTCCTAAAATTTTCCCTGACCAATTTTTACACAAAATTACGCGCGTCGTCGCATACGGTATCAAATCCCGGGCTTTTGAACAAAGGTTTGTAATCGATGCACCAAACGGCAGAGCATAATAAATGATACATATCCCATCTTGATAACTAACTCATATTTTTCTATTCTATTCTATTTTGTCTCATGTCTTTTCAACTATTAAGCTACTAGAGATGAAAAAATAATTAGGAAAAATTATCACATTTTTTTCTCAGACTTGAGATAAAATTCCCACACTTTTCCCTGTCAGCCTAATTCCCTGACTTTTCCCTGTCTTCCCTAGTGCTGAGCACCCTGTTATAATATACAGCTCGTTAAATTAATACCTTATAAATCTAATAAATAAATAAACGTAATTAAATAAATCACACCCCCTATAATTGAAATCAGCTGTTAAATCAGGACTTAACTTTAACAATATAAATCACATCTTTACACTTTTGTCTTACCGTAGAATTAACGACAGCAGATTATAGACAAAATGTATCGCAATAACTGCCTGATAAATTATTATGATTATTTATAATTAGGCAAAGTTTGTCTAATAAAAGAGATATAGTAGAGTTGTGAGCCACCAGTTAAGTTTATTTGTTTACGTTACACCTGATCGCAAAGTTCCGTGATCAGGTTTGATCTGCATATCCCATCAAAACACGCAGTCATGGGAAGTGCAATGTGGAGAAGGAACCAAGGATATTCTATATTATAACCTTCTTGGGAGAACAGGAGATTTCGCTAGAAAGTCGTAATTAAGTAACTGTGATGGCCACTGATGGTCAGTATTTTAATACTCTGAATCAGGGTGCGAATTGCCGGGGGTGAGAGGGTTCGGACCCCACTTTTGAAGATTTAGAGGTCGGATTTTTATCATTTTGACATTCTATGTGTTGACATATAAATTGTAAGGAAATATGGTCCGCCCCCCCCCCCTTTAAAGTCGTTCGATCCCCCCTTTTGAAATAGCTCAATTCGCACACTGCTCTGAATAGGACAATAATTCTTTATAACATGAAACACTTTGTTTTTCGACAATTATTTTTTTAATTTTGATCACGGAAAGCCTTCGTGGTCTAATGGCAGCACTGCGGCCTCTGAATCATGAGGTTGAGGAATCAAAGCCCAGTGATGATTGCGAGTTGTAAGCCTTACAAGCTACTTTACTCTCCATTGCTATAATAGTAGCAGTCGGTGCGTGTAGATTTATCAAGACACAATGACTGCGCTAGCTAGATCGAATTTGGAAACGAAGAGTAGGCTAATTGTTTAATTATACCTAGGTATTTAGTTCAGTTAAAAGTAGGCTATAGCTTAGATACTTATAAACTCTATCCGTAGACTGGTTTTTCTGATTTTTGGCTTGGCACCGTTAAACATTTATATCTTACTGCTTATCGGTTTAGCTTTGGTTTCACAGTGTTCGATGTTGTCATTTATTACGGAAGCTCTCTAATAGCCTTGTTGGTGATTTTTAAAAGTTAATAACCAAATAATTTTTTCAAGTTTGCGGCCCATCACTGATAGGCCTAATGCATGGCGACACTCTAGCCTTCTTCCATGCTCGAGGTAGCCTACAATCCTAGTATCCAGAGGGGATAATGAAATGTTTAGTTATGGAACTAAATACTCACTGAATTACACTGTGTCTCAATCAATGATCAATCAATCAATGCGAATTTAAAGTCCGTTTCATCATCTGACGACGACATCAGCTCGAGACTCAGTTCAAATAGTGCCGGTAATACTAGGAAATAATAGGCCCATATGTTACAATTTTATCGTTTGAACCTGGACTTCGTCAACATTAATTTCAGTAAGTTTCTTAAACACAATAATTAATCTTATTTATTAACTATTTACATTACTTAACAATAATTATTGTGATTTTACATGTAGCCTAAGCTATATAGGCCTATAGTAAATAGGAATATCTACCCTGCTGTTGAACATCTCTATCCTATACTGTGAATACACTATCAAAGCGATCATTAAATAGCATATTAAGCTACATGTATATTGCTGTAAGCTAATCTTATCATGGACACGAATCAAAGTAAGAAAAAGTACTGTGAAAGCACTTGCAGGTAGCAAATTGGAATTAATCATAGGCTATCGATGATTTAATATATTAATCGTGATTGATTATATTAATCATAGGCTATCGATGATTTAATATATTAATCGTGACAGATTATATTAATCATAGCCAAATAATTAATTAATAAAGCGATAGACTAGTTATATTATTATCAGTCTGTCATCAGCCTATTTTCTATTCCTATCATCGGCCTATTTTTCTATTCTATCTCTAACTCAGTGTACTTCCTAGCGGCAGGATTTTCTTGGGGATGATTTTATTTTCTGAGGAGGGTCCATTATCCTTCCTCAGTGGCTGCGTTAGTCGATTAGTTCTACGAGCGGAACACGTGCAGCTTTCGATTAGTCTATTCATTAGATTGCCAGTGTTGTGTATGGAATTAACCCCCCTTGAAAATTAACCCCCCTATCGTACGAAATTAACCCCCGGTTAATTTATTCTAGAATATATACTGTATGGAAATGACCCCCAGCCTATGAAACAGATTACCCCCCCCCCCCCCATTATAAAGTAACCCCCATGCCTAAGTCCTTATTGCCTAATGCATTTGTGTTTTTTTACATCTCATATTACGTCATTTAATTGATACATAATTTTATACAACATTTATGTTGCCAAAACTGTACCGCAATGGCTAAAATATAGTAATTACTTTATAGCTTTTCTAAGAGGGAGTTAGAATATTGTATATATAATAACTCCCCTTTAATCCACCGGTATATAAAACTATTTA
>JAQFZF010004774.1:0-10347 GCA_034695365.1 Enchytraeus norvegicus
TGAAATTAGATGAAAGTCCTATTCTTTCAAACGGTATTGCAAGATTTGTTTGTACTCATGGGGTGTTAACAAGTAAACAAAATCAATTTTTTGACTATTTCAATAAGTCAATTGATCAGTTCGACTGACAAAATTAGAAAACATGCTGAATATACAATATATGAATTTTAAAAATTACAAATATACACAGAAGTCATGGATTGGACCACTCTGTCCTTCACTGTGGCATTTGCGTTAGTCGCATCTTACCAACATGTGCAGTTCTTGACCAAGCTCAATGCTTATAGGCTACTTATACATTACGCACATAGGCTTACATACAAACATAGCAGTACTTAGGCTTTAGGCTTTTTTATGATTGGTTATTAAGTCCTATTGTTTAGGACAAGGCTCGTAGGCCTAATAGGCTCGAGGCAGGGCGGGCATTGGGGCCGACCCTAACCCTGACTCGTAGCCTTGAGTCGATGGCTACCTAATGTGGTAGTTCCAACTCGTAAAACTTTGTAACAACCCTGACTTATAACGCAAAAACATTTAATTGAAGTGGTGTAAAGACTACTTTTTGCCCAACTACAAATAATAAATGGCTAATTAAAACAAATTAAAACAACCCCCTTTATCTCTCTAGATCCTATTAGCTCTAGATTTGAGGGTTCCTGAGGGACTAAAACTTCTCAGATAGATGTTTATTGACAGCATCATCAATCAATCAATGAGGATTAACATCCGGTTCTTCACCCAAAGTCGATGTCAGGGACGTCCCAAGTGGAATGTGCAATTATAGAGAGCTTCAAACCACCAGAACACTCCTGCAAATGCATATCCCGAAGACGAGATCCAAAACAGTGCGAGTCCATATCCAAAGCACGAAAGTCTGCTAGAATAAATCTAAGGTGGGAAGAGATATGCCAGTGTACGTATTTTGCAATTACAGAATGGGGATAACATAACATAACATCTAATGGGTCAGGAAGCATCTGAGAATTTCTTTTGAAAATATATACAAAAAGGGCGCAGGATCAATCAATCAATCAATGAGGATTTGACGTCCGGTTCCTAACCCATGTTATGTTAACCCGAGTGGGTTCGGGAAAATTGAGAATTGATCCCACCGACAACTGCGCTTGTTTGTAAGAGGCGACTGAAGCGGATACGACAGTGGAGAGTTGATGGCCATGTGGCTATTATTTCTGTATAATGGACCAATTATAATTGGTCATTCAAATTCCAGGTAGAGGTCTAGGCTGCCACATCGGTTGTGGCGCTTTGCTCCATGGCTACTTGGCTCTCCATTGTCCATTATATGGGTCTTAAACAAGCATCTGATGCTTCCTGACCTATTAGATGTTATGCTATGTTATGTTAACCCGAAGGCGATATATATCAAGATGACCCTCCTCCCCGTACCTTTGAATAAAGGACAAAAATTGAGACTCAGATTTTCTAAATGGGGATTTGTGTCCCCCTTCCCTCTCCAATTTGGCAGAAGAACTAAATGACAGCACTTGGAGATGTCACTTACGTGAAGAAAATTTAGAATAATTGCCTGATGTCGTCTTCAGATAATGAAACGGACGCTAGCTTGATTGATTAATTTATTAAGCAACTGACTCGTTACTGATGCAAACTCAAATATGTATAATTATGATCGGCATATCATTATGTATGACAATTATTGTATGTATAATATATGTATAATATATATATAATATATATAATGTAATGTATCTTTAATATATGATTCTATATATATATTATGTTATAGTATATATATACATTATATATACATTATTTATATAATATATATATATATTTTACATATACTGTAGATGTATTGTATAATTGTATATAATATATAGCCTGGCTTATACTATTTATGTTAGTTATTGAGATTGATTTTTAATTATATTTCCAGATTTCCACTTGGCACTGAAAAAACGTAATGAAAAACTGAAATTTGACTGAAACTGAAATGATATTGACAAACTTTACTGAAACTATAACTGAAATGATTTGGAAAATTCAGACTCAAACTGTATAGAAATGAATTCTAAAAAACCTTACTGAAGTTGAAACTGAAATGATAGGCCTATCAGTAACTGATATAACACTGATCAGTGTTAACATTAATAACAATACACATCTGATTAGTCAACCGGTCACCAATTGGCTTATAAATGTTTTTTTAGTTTTTTAAATCCATGATTCTGGATTTCATGGATTTAAAAAACCATGAACTTAGGAGTCATGATTCTTGTAAAGGAGGGGCGCCACTCTAACCACTAGAATAGTGCTACCAACAATCTGATGCCTTTTTCTTTTATTCTTCAGACTCTGATGTTCAGCAGACAGGCCGTGATTTGTCTGCGGGATGGAGAATACTGTCTGCTCTTTCGACTCGGTGACATGCGCAAGTCGCACATCGTCGGCACATCCATTCGCGCACTCATCGTGCGCAATCGTACGACGCGCGAAGGTGAAGTGATCCCACTATGCCAGTACACACTGAAGCTGGAGACGGAGACCAACTTTGGTGATGGTTTTGTGTTTCTGGTGTGGCCCATGACATTGGTTCATAGGATAGACGAGAACAGCCCACTGTGGGACCTGTCTGCTGAGAGTTTGCTGTCAGAACACTTCGAGATTATCATTATACTAGAGGGCGTCCTCGAGTCTACGGTTTGTACACTACTATGTTCAGATTATAGTTTCTGCTTGTAGCACGCTGCTTTATGTTTCATTGTCAAGAGCAACAGTCCGTGTACATTTATCAAGGTACAATTAGCACATGTAATTGTATGATCTGGATGACTCTTATAATCAGAAACAAATTTCTTTTTTCTTGCCTGATGGTGAAGAAATAGCATTCTAAGTAAATTTAGATTAAGTGTTGAATTCTAGATGACATCAGTTTTCTGTGTACCAAAACTGGTGTACTTATGTAAATCAGATCCCTGATGTCATCATAAAATGATGTTCAAAGCGGTTTTTAAATTAGAATTTATATTTGCATTTGACAGGGTAACTAGGCTCAATTCACATTGATTGATTGATTGATTGATTGATTGATTGACAGCGTAACTAGGCTCAGTTCACATTGATTGATTGATTGATTGATTGACAGGGTAACTAGGCTCAGTTCACATTGATTGATTGATTGATTGATTGATGGATTGATTGACAGACAGTGTAACACGGCCCATTTTCGCACGTCTTACCAACCCACAGAGATCCTGTGAGGTCAGCCGCTGTCGTCTCTGTTTACATTGATTGATTGATTGATTGAGTGATTGATTGATTGAATGATTGATTTATAACTCAGATCAATTTCGCACGTCTTACCTGCCCTCTGAGATCCTGTGGGGTCAGCGGCTGTCATCTCTTCACATTGATTGATTGATGGATCGATTTATTGATTGACTGATTGATTGATGATTGACAGGGTAACACGGCTCAATTCCGCACGTCTTACCTGCCCTCTGAGATCCTATGGGGTCAGCGCCTCTCACCGTTGTTCACCTATCAGAAGAGCAACGGTCAGTACGAGATAGACTTCACTCAGTTCCACAACGCTGTACCCGTAGAATCAATGCCGTCCTGCAGTGCTCGAGTGTATCATGAAAACTATAAGAGGGAAGACTATAATGAGTCCCACGGTGACCGCGATAGATATATCCACGCTAACTTTACCGCGCTGGTGTCCGAATCGAGGAGTTCTTCTCGGTATCAGTCGCAACTACGAAGAAAACTGCTGGCACGGGGGAAGGGTTCAAGTCATGTGTCGTCATCAACAACGGAAGTATTACGAGGAACTGACGCTGCCGTTAGTGAATCAAACGTTGTTGCTTCTGAACCGGTGTTAAGAAGATATAAGCATCGATCTGGGGAAAGGTCGGAGTCTCAATCACCTGATTCACTGACCAGTCAGGGCTTTAGGAGTCGGTCCGAGTCAGACAGAGATGTTCGTAATGTTTCGAGTAATAATAACGGTAGATCTCATTTAGGAAACGGTGGCGTTAAGTCTTCGGATACGGCTAGAAGTGTTCGTCAGCAGAAATGTAATGGTGTAAATCTTTATCCGCTTCCTTCAATGGGGCCGTAGTCAATGAGAATTTTGTTTGTTAAAAATCTGTCGTGAAGAAAATGACACTGATCGGAAAAATGGACCATTATAGCTTTGCTCAACATTCCTTCCTGAATGTCGTAATTGTTAAGTGTGTTCATGGTCTGTATAATTATTTTCTATGACTGTTAATACACCCTGTCTCATAAGAAACGGCCCCCCTACGATAATGTGAATAACTTTTGAACAGAAGTACCAATTCATTCGTCGTTTGGAGCCCCACTAGGACTGCCAATTTGACTTATCACCACAGATTTTGATCAATATATCTTGAAAAATGACGAAACTGGAGAGTTTTCCGCACACAAGGGGTGTTTGAGGCAGAGGTCAATATGGGATAGCTTGATCTTTATTCTGGTTCTTTAAAATGAGCCCTCTTTTAAGGTCGATTCCCGTGATATTTACCAGTATTACAAAATATTCAATTCTAGCCAACATCACCAAATTTCGATCTGATATCTTTTAAAACAAGAAAGTTATTGATATATGAGTATGACAGTATTGCAGTTACAGAACGTCATGCAATGTTAAATAACGCAAGCAAGCTTCTTTCAATGTTAGTCTACACTGTCATATTCAAATATCAATAACTTTTTTGTTTTGAAAGATATCCGATCGAAATTTGGTGGTGTTGAATAGAATTGATTGTCCCATATTATTGGTAAATTTCACAGGAATCGTCTTTAAAAGAGGGCTCAATTTAGAGAACCAGAATAAAGATCAAGCCATATTGACCACTGCGTCAAACACCCCTTGTGTGCGGAAATTGCGTAACTAAAATTTGTGGGCATATGTTAAATTGGCAGTGCTAGTTGGTCTCAGAACGGCAAATGAATTGGCAATTCTGTTCAAAAGTTATTCACATTGCTGTAGGGGGGCCGTTTTTATGAGACAGGGTGTAGTTAGTTAGCATGCTTGTTTTAATTGTAGTTTAAAATTCACAAGATCTTTATTCTAAACTTCTGGAAATGGTAAATTGTGTGAATATATGTTTTGACATTTGCTTCTAATTCTACTTTCAGTAAATAAAATTGAATTAGTTAATAGATTATAATTATTATTTACATTATTAATCAATATTTAATAAATGAGTCACACTTAATTGATATTCTGATGATGGTTTGTGTGGAAAATCTTATATTTTTAAATGGTGTAAAATTTAGTAAGCTTCATATAATTATTTTAAATGAATCTTTGTGAACGATGTAATGTTGTATAAAATGGTATGATAATGATTAATATTAACTTGACTAAGATTAGTACTTAACTAAGTGTATTTAAGAGTGCCTATCGCCAAGCTTGCCTTTGTTACAAGTCATACATGTGTGTTTATATTATTGTACACTATTTAGGAGATTGCGGCGTCTTTTTGTATTATTTTTGTATTATTTGTTAATACTTATAAATTTTGTATTGACTGTATCCTCTGATTTTGCACCAAAGTCTCTTGGTTCAAAATATAAAGTAAATAATTAAAACTAAATACATTCAGATGATAGACATATAATAGTGATCATATATTCCGTCTTTGGTAACGTGGAAACTGCACAGCTGAGAGGAGGTTAAAGCCGAATTTAACGCAGTTTCACATCAGTGGTGGATTGGTCTAATCTGTTAGTCTTTATTAAGATCTAATTTATTAGCCCTGGACTGGAGACCTTGGCAACGAAGGTCACGACCACAGATCTATGGATAAGATAAGATGATGAAACATTACGTAATTTGCAATTATTGATTGATTAATAATTATTGGTCATTCTACCTCTATTTTCTTTCTTTTAGTTGTGTGTACATATGAATGCACTTGCATAGCGTATCTGCAGCTGAGTAGGCTAGTGCATACTATTAAGTATATTTCAGATTTGTCATTTTACTGTTGACTGCAACATTCGTCTGCATTGATTCAGTCAGTGTCATTATATCAGTGTCAATATCAGTGTCTTAGTCAAGGTATTATGTTGTATTTTTTGTATATTCACAGTATTCAATATACAGTGTAGTTAATAGTTCTAGGAGGAGCCTAATAGTAGTACAGAAAGAACTATATTTGTGTCTAATCAAATAAGTATTCCACTCTGCCCTGCTAATGGAAGAGATTTTCCTCAGATAATTATTGGTTTTCTTATTTGTACAGTTTTTGTTTCATGCCTAATTATATGTATTTGAACGTTAATTACATCGTCATGATGATCTTCTCTTAATATTATTGTGTTACTTACTTATAAGTATTGTATTGTATGTATTGCATACTATTAAGTATGCTAAATCTGGTTACATGGTAGTATATTCATAATAATTATTGTATTTAAAAGTTTGATAATAGGCTTATTTTATTTTAAGAAGGATTGTATTATTGATCCAATTAAACTCCAGCAATGAAGGGTAAAATTGTTCTAGGCTGCAAATCTAGAATAGACACTAGAGATCCATTGATGTATATAAAGCTTCTTACACAGAAGTCCTTGCATCAAAAACCATAACTCCAAACTGATCTACGGCTAAGCCCATTCACCGCTTGATCAATACATTCATGGCGTCTACTGTTAACTTAAGTAAGCTTATCTATATTATTTGTAAAGTTTCACACCGTGTGATCATGTGATGGGCAAGTTAAAAATTAAGCAAGCCGAAATTAAAATTTCAGCCGCATTTAATTAAGTTTCACGACCTAATACCTGTATTCTACACCATAATTAAATGAAGGAAATTTGGATTGTTAGATTGTATCGAATTACTTACCGAGTGAATTGGATTGTGATATCATTGTGCATTTAGTGGTGTTAAGATATTTTGTGAGGCCATAATAGGGATGTCCGTTTATTTCTACTTGACTGTAAGAAATATATCATGTCAGATGTAGAGGCTCCGAGGTTGAATGCAACGCAGCAGCCTATGAAACGATAGGTCGTGGGTTCAATGCCAAGTCTAGGAGACCATTTGAGTTGCAGCCTTTTGCAAGCTGATTTACTCTCCATTGCTATAATAACAGCAGTCGGTGTACATTTATCAATTCGCTCTGACGAGTCTACTAGATTTACCGAAGTTGGAGACGAGTCCCGGCTTTCTCGTGCCATATGTTAAGGGCAATGGCATACGCAACTGTTATTATCATGTCTGATAAAAATAAGTATATTTATAAAGCGCCGCTCTATGCAGAATGTCACAGAAGCGCTAAATGGACAATGGAGGGTCAAGTAGCCACTAAGCAAAACGCCACAACCGGTGTGGCAGACTAGACCTCTGCAAGCCGGAAATTTGAAAGACCAATTGGTCAATAACACAGAAATGAAATGATTTCCACATGACTGATCAACTCTCCACTGCCATATCTGCTTCAGTCTTACGAACACACGCTGTGGGATCAATTCTCAATTTTCCCGAACCCACTTGGGCAGAACAGATCACCCCACCAGATGCACAGTATATCATTCATGAAGTACTTAAAGGGGTATCTGATGCTTCCTCACCAGCATATACAGGGTGATTTGTAAAAATACCCCCCACCAGCGAATTCTCAATAACTTTGTCAAAACTCAAGATATATAAAAATATTTTATAGACTGCTAGAGGAGGTTTTTTGACATCCATCCTCCAAATTTGGTAAAATAAAATTATTCATTAAAATAGTTACAGAGTTTCTACGAAAAAATTCAAAAACAACAAATTTACAAAGCTTGTGCAACATGCAGTCATTCCTTTTTGAATTTAGGATTAATTTTAGACCCGGAAAAGGGCCGTTTGTTGATTCTGCTAATTCTTTTTAGCGCTTGTGCAAACTAACCGCCATCTGATCGAATGCACGCCTGTAGCCTCTTCCGGAATGCTTGCACAGCCAGGTCGATTGTCTCTTGTAGGAAGTTTTCCAACATTTCCTCTGGTGCACAGTCTTGAGTTCAGCCTTTTTTGCTGGTTGGGTGTGGACTGTGGAGTGTGGAGTGTCACTTTGTAAGCTCAAGAGTAGCGCCTCAGACGTGGTAGTCGAGAGGGTTGAGGTCAGACGAATTTGGTGGCCACCATCCTTCTTGGCGAACTCCGGACTATGTTGTTCTATCCATATTGTACAATGTGCTATTTGAATAAGCTCTGTTAATATGTATTTTTGAACTTTTTCGTAGAAACTCTGTAACTTATTTATCAATCAATATTTTATGACCAAATTTGGAGACTAGATGTAACAAAACCTCCTCTAGGAGTCGGTACAATATTGGTAAAATATCTGGAGTTTTGACAAAGTTATTCAGATTTCGCTGGTGGGGGATATTTTTAAAACTCACCCTGTATATGTTAAGTTGATCATATACATTAAATATTTCATCTGCTAGGCTTCTATGCTTCATTCTATCAGATAGTATAAAAATTAAATATTATACTTGTGTTAGTCAACTATCATTAGCTCAGGAGTTGTTGAATCATATTTAATTTATTTCTTAAACTTCAAAATATAGACTATAATTTCTGTTCTTAATGCTGATATGCAGGTTGAAAGTATTATTTCGGAGGTTTAATACGGGAGCAATTCACTATTTCTATATTTTAGCTTTAATCAACATCGTGACTCTACGCTTTTTCATAATAATAATTGTCTAGTATAAAAATCTAGTAGTTTATTGGTGCTTGCTGTGCTTGATGTATTCATTTTTACATTTCTACATTGCTATCTGCTCTGATTGAAACTGCTTTTCTGTGAACGCATTTAGTTTTGATCGAATCTACAACATAATTGGCTAACTTGTCACAGAGGTCGGTCTCCGCCTCTGTGACTTCAGCCTCCTCCCACTGATTTTTATTACCCCCTTCAAAAAAATTATGGGGCCTTCCGCATCGGTCAGTTTTGCGAGCTTCTCTTCTAGTATTATTTGAACATGTGATGCTTACATGTTTGGAAATAAAGGGAAGAATGAAAATAGATTCTTTCATTTATTTCATAATTTTATATTTCAATTTTAGACTGTCTGATTTGCATTTTTATGCAAACTGTGCAAATTAGACGTGTGGGTTTACAGCTAAAACCAAATTTTGAGCCCAAAGGTTTAATCATTACTGGTTTGCTCCAGACACCCGAAATATAGGCTAATATTCTTATATATTCTTGCACTGTTTTGGATCTCGCTTTTTCTTTCGGTTTGTGCATCCTAGTGGAGTGTTCTAGTGGTTGGATGCTGTCTGTAGTTGCACATCCCGCTTGGACGTCCCTGACATAGCCTTCGGGTGAGGAAAGGACGTTGAATCCTCATTGATTGATTATAGAATTCCATAAGACAACTTTTGTCAATACCGTACCATAAGTTAAGACTGTGGTCCGGCATAACGGATACTGGATAGTTAGACTATCTGTCAGTAGTTGAATGTAGATTTATGGCGATTATCAAAAGATTGTTACATGACATTATATAGACCTAGGCCTAGGCCTACTTGATGCGAACTGTGCGGGGAATGTGCAATGGGAAAAAGTGAATATCTCCTGAATCGAATTGGCGAAGACTTTAAGCCTGATGCTAAGAATGTTAAATAAAACCCAGATATTTAATGCCACAGAGTGGCATAAACGATGAACCAAAATTTTGCGCATAATGCCAACTTTTGCATAATGCAGATTGTAAACTGTATTATTGAATGTGTCTTAGTCAATTGATGTAACATTTTCGTATTTATAACGACACTCATTTAATTTATTATTGTTTCCTCCACTTAGTAGACTTGCCTGTAAACTACTAGTTAATAGTTATATTATTTTTGCTTTTATTTGCTGCTATATTTTTTGTATAACATTTGCCAGGGATCCTATAGAACTGTGAAGTCTAATTTTGTTTTAGATTGCATTATCTATAAAACGTCTTCTCGAGATCTCAACTAACATAATTAATTGTTACTTAAAATGGACTTTACTCTAAAGAATTAAAATGACGAAAACATTCCTATTTTACTCCTGTGTTTTCATATTTTATTGTAGTTTAATTGTCAACTTATATAATTAAATGTATAAAGCCAGGAAGTAGTGCTATTTTTGGACACATAAATCGGGACTATCTAACCATAGAAATTATGGTTGTATCTGGTCTGATTCACACATTTTAAGTCGCAGTAGATCAGCTTCGGCGTGGATCGATAACATATCAGATTAATATCAGGCCTCCCAGCTGTCCTGAAATTCCTGAAATTTTGGCCTTGTCCTGGAATGTCCTGAAATTTGACAAATTGTCCTGAATTTCCTGAAATTTTGGAGG
>JAQFZF010004775.1:0-10347 GCA_034695365.1 Enchytraeus norvegicus
TGTAATAGCCGAAAGACGTTTGCCTAGCGTGGTGAGGAACTCATCGCCTTCTTTGTTCAGAGGTCCAAGCGTCTCAATATGTTAAATAATAAATTGTGATAGTAGAGAATTTTATGCTAAATATATTATTGAATATTGCATATTGAATTTATTTATTTTATACGAATCATGTCAGCAAAACATGTACAAGATAGATGTATAATTATAGACCATGGACTGTTAATATTATTACATGGAATCCTTAGCCGTTATAGTTACCATGACCTATGCAATGTACTATGTTTTCATCTAGGCTATAATAGCGTCTATTTAAATAGTGGTGAAGCATCTTTTTCTCTTCAAAGGCACGAAATCCACACCAGCCTATCAGGTGAGAGTGAATACGGGTGACGATGATGTCACTAAACCTAGCAAATATCTCCCTTAGAGATATGGCAGAGTTGTCTGCGCCATGACTTCTGTGTACTTGATCATTGGTCGCTCAAATTCCAGATAGCAGAGGTCCTGCCACATCGGTTGTGCATGTGGCAGGCTAGGCTACTTTTCCCTTCACTGTTCTAAAGCGCTTCGGAGACCTAAGTTATGAATGCGCTATATAAAAACTTCTGATAGATTTGATTGATGAAAATGTGCCCCTTAACGATTTAGCAATATCCCACTTATAAATATGGCAATCTCCCCCTTAAAGACATGGTAATTTTCCCCTTAAAGACATGGCAATCTCCCCCTTAAAGACATGGCAATCTCCCCTAAAGGACACATGACGATATCGCTGGAGGATTAGTCTATTCTGAGCGAGTAATAAATCAGGTGGAGAGAATTATAGGTGTATGACTGAAACGAATTAAGCGCAACCGATCAGGTGACGCGTCCTCATTTCTCTGCTAAATTGCCGACAAATCGACCAACCGAGGCCTTTCTAGGAAGAGAAATGCCGATCGATAAAATAATCAGTGGCGGTAGAAAGTCCTGCACGAAGAGAAATGTCTTGTCTAATATATACTCAACTCAATTCCACGTCCTGCCACGGCACTAGTGCTGCAACTGCAGTCGCTTTGTCTACCAAATTCTCATCCAACTACAATTTTGGACTAAAATGCACTGAAATTTATTTAACTTAAATATTCCGGTCATTATTTATTTAGCCCACCACTTTTCTCACAGTTTTGCGCATTTGGCAGGCCTACCTACTTCTGATGAACAGGTTGTTGTTGCATGCAGCGCGAAGACGTCCCTACTATGATTGCGATAATAAGAGTGAACGTTAATCGTTGACAGGGTGATTTATTGAATTATTGTCAATTATACATATACACAGTGTTGGATAATGGAACACTTGAGAATAAACTCATTTATTACAGTATGTGTTCACATGAGACACCTAACGCAGATACTGAGATAGGCAACTAAAGAAGCAGACTGGAATGTGGAAGGACTTTGAGCAGTAACAGTATTAAAAGCGATGTTATTAAAAAGGCTCAAGTCGAACTGAACTCTGTCTTTAGTTTCGCGTCCTAAAGGCCCCATAAGCGAAGGCTGGCCCTGGGAATCGAACCGTGAACCAATGAAACCCGAGTCGGCCACTTAACCAATGTGCTATCCGCTCAGTAAGCAAAATACTGTGGTACAATAAATTAATTCGATTGCACTACAACATGTACAAGTACAACATGAGCAATGAATAACATCATGCTTACTATTAAGATACCAGAGCCTGTTTAGAGTTACTGTGGCATCTTGCATAGAGTAAATATATGTTATAAATAATATAATTGTACTTATTGATTTATATATTGATATAATAATATATTGATTTATTGATAAATATATTGAGATAATAATATATTGATTTATTGATAAATTGATACAATTGAGTCGCCAGTGCGGCGAAGTAGATTGCCAAAACAGTATAAAGACAGTCAATACAAGAAAACAGACACTGCCGTAGGACTAATAACAGCTTTGTTAATAACGCCGTGGATATATTTTTATCATTAGAAGACATCAAGTGCCTCATTGAGTGAACGAACAAATTGCATGTAGCAGCGTAGCAATCGCATTATACAATCATATACAGCAGCATGGATAAATGATGCAACGGAAGCGGCGTACACTGCTCTAATAGGCAAGTAGCATATAGGCACAGTTTTGTGCGCCGTACTTGGTGTGTGCTAAAATAATTATGTGCAGCAAAACATACACATGTGAGAGTTTAGTACGGTAAGCATAATATAAACATGCAAAAGAAGCAAATTGTTGTATGATGTGCTCACTATACGTGTATATTATACTGTATACTGTATAGTGTATACTAATAGAAGTTAAACATGAGCGCTATAAATAGAAGCCACTTGTTGCAATGGAGTCAAGTGTGATGTGCAGCAGCTGTGATGGTCAGGTCTCATGTAACGAACGATCTCATGATGTCACATGTGCTCTCACCAAACACACTGGATTGAGACATCGCATCAAGACTAACATTCAAAATATAGGCAGTCAAAATTATTTAGGTTTAGATTGATCCAATGGATAGAAAAAAGTGGTTTGCATTGAACACTGTGATATTAGGATAAATAAAATATAAGAATATCCATGATTGCTATCAGATTGTAAGTGCTAAACTTCGCCAAATTAATGTATGATATGGCCTACATTGATGTCGTTACAATTTTTGTGCAACTGAAGTGGTCTATGAGAATCTTAGATCACGGGAGCGACTATTGGTTTCTGGTGTGCCCATTAATTAGATTGATAGTACAGTGAGTAGGAATGTTTGCCTTGAAACTGTCATCTGTCAGTGGTCTGGTTTAGATTTTAACTGATTGAATGCTGAAGGCCAATTATTTCCAACACTGAATCAAAACGATTTCTCTATAAATTCATATCATAAATATCTGACATGCATTGAAATTTGATTACCGCTGTAGAATGACTGATAAAAGATTTATATCATACGTAACAACAATTCAATCAACGTACTCTATTGAAATGACAATCAATCATTATGCTGCAGTTCTTATTGTCAATTTATCAGCTACTGATAATGATAGTAAGTGTTTACAAAATGTGCTCTATAACATTATAGGAACAATTGTTTCTCTCTCAACTGATGTCTCTGAATGTTGAATCCGGCAAACATGTGTGTAGCCGTGTGGATCCCGCAAACGTAAGAATAGGTCAACCGAAAGTTGCACGTGTTTCGTAGAAACCGACTAACGCAGTCACTGGTTAAGGAGATCCCTCAGAAAACAGAATTATCTCCAAGAAAATATGGCATACAAACTGCAGTTATATGCCATGAACCTGCCGTTAGTCAGTGCAGTGAGAGAGAGTCCGTCTCTGAATGATCCAATATTGCTTTTGAGTAGTTAAACTACAATTAATTTCTCAAATGGTCTTGAATAGCTAAACCAAAAAGTTTAACTACTCAGTTTGGAATGTAGTTAACTTGTTAGTTTAAATACTCAAAAGTAGTTTGGAAAGAAGTTAAAGTTTCACTAAGCACAAGCAGGCTGAAGTATTCAAGCAGCTGAACAGCATAACATATAAGGTAGACAACAGCCGGAAGCACGAGAATACGGCAGTTCTACAGCAGAAGCTAACGAGGATAAATTTTTAAAGCTGTTTATGTAAAAGGCAAACGGCAGTCGAAATGAAACAGAATAGCATATACTGTACATGAATTTGTAACTGATGCTAACGTCAGACACGGACGTTCAGCTCGAGCAGCACAATTACAGCAGAATGCACAAGCAAACACTCAGTAGCAGAAAGCAACTAGCAGCAAAAAACAACTAGCAGCAGCAAACACAGCTGGCACTCATTATCAGCAAGCACTCAGCCGCAGCATGCACTCCGCAGCAGTAAACACTCAGCAGTGCAGCAAGCACTCAGTAGCTGCAACACAAGCAAGCAGAAGCAGCAGCTGCAAAGAGCCAGCAGCAGCTGCAGAAAACAGCCAACAGCAGCTGCATATACATTATACGTGTACAAGCAAGCAGCAAGCAGCAGCTGTAGCAGCTGATAATGAACCGGAGCCGTGACGGCAAGGTCTCGTCTCGCTCAGACCAAGCTTTATTAATGCAAATAAATTTCTGGTGGTCAGTGCGCAAATAGTCCCTGACCGTGTCATTGTCACACTGCATGTTCTACTCTCTATGCCTCTTATTGTCTAGAAGTCTTCTCGGCGTCCATATAATAAAGCTATTACTGAGAAGATGCATCAGACAATACACAGAATTAGATGACTGTGTACTTTCTACATTACGTTTGCAATGCATCTGATGCATTATTTAAAGCACATCTTACTATAGCACAATCGGCAGTACATGGAGTCATTACTTGCATTGTAAAATCTGATTCAGGTCCCAGTGTTGTTATAATATTATATGCAGATTACGTAGGATAAGAAATGCATAATTTTACATAGCAATGATTTAAATTGTCCCGCTTGGATACCCCAAGTCGGTAACACATTAATTGCTGATAAGCAGGAAGCCACGGGTAATAATCCCAGCTAGGTCCGTCTCTGGCAGTAGTCCTTGTGATACAGAAACTGACGTTAAACGTTGCTTACAAATTTAGCTTTTATTTTTAGTAATGCAATTTTTTAGCTAAATAGGTAACACTTTTCCAGTGCGTCCTTCTTAATTTGCAAGTCACAAAACAGAGCAATAAGCTTAATGGCGACAATTACATCTCTTCAGATAAAGTTGTATGATTAATCTGTGTCATTAATTTAACATTTCCACAAAAGTTTCCTTAAAAATTTATATACAATAAAATACAATGCAATGAGGATTAATCGTTCGGTTCTTCACCCCAGGGCGATGTTGAAAACGTCTCAAGCAGACTCTGCAAATGCAAGAAGTTCAATACCACCAGAACACACTAATTTTGTGGTATTGCAAACACGTCATGAAAATGTTTTGTACGTATTGAAGACGGACGCCGGAAGAGTTACAGGCAGACCATTTTAGCAAAAATTGCAGTAGTAAATACAGACAATTGAAACCATATATCTTCATAGTAAAATATACGTGATCCACTGTCAAAAGAGATGACCACTTCTTAACATGAAAAGTTTAAGATAGCAAATAAAATCATGTTCTACTATTTTGCAATACGGTATTGCTCATTTAACAAAAGCTTTATTAATAATTAAAATACTGATTATTAAATTGATCCATAATATTTTTGATTTTAAGCCTATATTTTCTCACCGCCAGGTTTTTATTTCTGTTAAGCCAAATGATATGCTGACCAGAATTTTATTTGGTATTATAAGTTCCACTTAAGTGCTGAAAGGCCTATGGATACGTGTCGATTTTTCACTTGGTACGATTGTTACAATGCGCTGTTTTATTCTATTGTGATGTGAAATATGACGAAATATTAAAATAACTACAATAAATGTAAGCTCAAGCACCTTTATAATGAACACATTACTATTTACAGTTTTACACCACGTGCTCCTGTAATCCAGCAACTTGGGAGGCTTAGCGGCAAAAAGCTTTCGATAGGAAGACTTGAACTCAAGATTATTTTGAACAGAAGACAACCCATACACGACTACACTAACGAAGTGGGTCACCAAGGATTAAGGCTGCTGACTAACTATACGCTTACGTCCATCAATCATTCAACACTTCCTAACTTTTCTAGTCGGGCCATCCTGCGGTCATTCTTCACTCAGCATTCAGACATGGACGTCATGAATATTTTATGGCTCTGCTATTTGTTGCTATACGGTCCTGCACTGTCTTTCATACATGTCTATGAATCCTGTCCCCGCTCCACGCATCCATCGAGTCCGTCAAATCATCCTCCATGCCTCTCCAGCTGCTAATGACGTCACTGTCATCCTTACTCCATTGTCGCTAATGAGATGTGAAGTATTAGTCTAACTAATAATGGAAAGTGATAGACGATTCTCGAAATTGAAAGCTAAAAATTAAAAAAATCAGCGAATGTGTCAAATTTGAGCATCAAATTGGTAAAATCATTCTTAATATATTCAATATCGTAAGTTACATCGAGATGCCTCTATTATCACGTTGCAGATCAACTGTAAAGCCCCATTCGACTACCGAGCGCACACTTTATTACGCAAACTACATAATTGTCCTTAAAAATTATCAATAGTATTAGCACATCTTCTGGTTCGTGGTGACCATGTTGCATTAATAACTTGATCTTTTGAACCTCATATCACACCTCGTAATTTACGACTACGACAGTCCTAATTTAAACCAACATTACGATATCACCGTGTTAGAGAATAAAATGTCCGTAAAGATGTCAGTAATAAAAAAACGGACATCTTAAGAGGCCTGACTAGAAGGAACGTCGCCTTATGGTGAGGAACTAGACGTTAACTTTTCATTTATTGATTTATTAAAATGCATCACAAACAATGTAAAAGCATCTCAGAAGCGTAAATCAATCAATGTTATGATTAAAACTAGGGACGTGCCGAATTGCGATTTTCACTATTCGATCTGAATGCTAACTGTGGGATAAAGTATTTAGCAGAATACTAATACGAATAGTATGTCAAGTAGATCTGCCGATGGTCAATTTCTAATATAAGCAAAGCTAGAAGTACAAGGTGACGTCCACGACATTATCCTTGGAAGAAGAAACTGACGATAAACTTTATTATTATTATTATTACAGTAATTTATTACAATTGCAATTAATTAATTAATTAATTTATTTATTACATTAAACAAAAGCAAACAGATGACTTAACTTAATTTAAGTTAATTATTATTAAGTTACTGCCTAATTGTGTTATTAAGAGAGTCACTTTAGCCAACTCGCTATATAACAACTTTGCAGTCACATAATGAAAAGGATGTAAGTTGTCCACCATTTGTATTCGGTTCGAGCACTGCTATTCGGCCGAAAACGAATAGTGATTAATCTCACTATTCGGATCCGCAGCGAATACGAAGAGAATATTCTTATTTTTCTGCTATATTTTATTTCAACGTTTGTTGGTTTGTTTAATTAATGTTAATGTTGCTGCCCTTCTTCATCTGTTTATTTGTCATAAGATGTTGTGTTATTCGAATGAGCTGTCGTGGCTGCAGTGAACCAATTAATCGAAATAAATAGTACAGCCCTAATAGATAGATAATAGATTGACGCACTATATTGTAGAATATTATATACTGTATGCAGTAGTTTAAGCACTCATTTAGAATAAGAGTGATTCTTAATTAAATATTCTCCAGCTCTTGTTTCACACAAATGAGATCAATGGAATGATGTAAAATTAACATTTGGAAATAATATGTTGCTAATTATCATGATATTCTGTTCTACTTCTTTTATAGTAACGTACGGAGTAAGCTTACACCTGTTGTACTTTGTTCTAGTCAAAATAATGTTTTTTCAATTCCGTATTACATTGTGTATCTTATTTATATATGGCTATTTGTGTATGATGATTGTAACAATCTGCGATTGTCAGATTGAGTTCAACAAACGAATATATATATTTACATTTCTGCCTTATCAGTGAGCCTAACTAAACTATAAACCATTTCCGGTTTCCAATACATTACAGTACAATAAGGAAACGTCCGGTTTCTCACCCGACGGCGATGTCAGGGACGTCTCAAGCAGACAATGCAACTAGTCTATCATTGAGCCTCACTATACTATCGACCATTTCTGGTCTATCATTGAGCCGTACTACAATATCAACCATTTCTGAAGCTCCGCTTTCTGCAGCTATGCTCAACACAGGAACATCGCACATCTATCTCTTTTCTCTGCTGTTGATTCAGTTTGATCTGCGCAGATATTATACGAAGACATGTGAAAGTTTTTTGACGAGTCCAGAATGTTTTTACAATTTCTTCAATATGGACATTTAATCAATTCTTGTCACCCGTAATAACAGAGAATGGCTGCGGTCAGACGCTCGACTATAGGACTCAGGTCACAAAATGACATCCTCAGTTGCATCACTATAGCTGTCTCTATTTCTCTCGAAATGTACAACTCATTTGAGAACATGCATTATAAAGTATGTAATAGTTGACGTCAATGTATGATATAATTATATTAACGAGCACTATATAATACTCACCTCCTCTAGTTTATTATTTTAAACTAAAAGTTCTATTATTTTAAGATTTAAATAATACTATGCGGAACAGGCAGATGAGTTTTTTTGGTCATGTTAGAGGAATAAAGAAATAGAGAGCATATATCATAAGCGGAAAAATTGAAGGAAAGCGTTGGAAAAGAAGACAAAGAATTACCTATACAAAGTGTCTCAGTGAATGGATGACCGTAGGAGAAATAGAAATGATCAGAAGCACGACAGACAGAGAAAAGTGGTACACCATGACCGTCAACGCTGGAATCCGGCAGGACACTTAAAAGAAGAAGATGATAAATAACATACTTTGATTTTTTTACTATTTCAGCCATTGGAGAATTCACGTTCAGCCACAAATTTATAATTAAACAAACAATAACCCGTAAAATAGTTAGATTGTGGATCGAAAAGTTAATTCATATTATTTTTTAAACTACCGTCTACGGACAGATTTATTACCGATGTTTTCATGAACTTGCATCTTGTTGATTATTGTGATTCCTTACTATTTCACTCTCAAAATAATCATCGGACTGTATTTGGGTAGATCTGTCCATGTTGCTTATGCTATCTAAGATGTCCCTGCAATCATGATCTGATGATGAAACGAACTTTAAACTCGCATCGTAGTTTATCTATTGCATAGTGCAAGCAGGTCACCTACGAGCTACTATCCGTGTTGCTGTACTGATCACAGGACTCAATCAGTGGCTGGGCGATCATTAACTTTACGCATGGTTGCATCCTCTCGTCCACAGCAACGTTGCTGCCATTCCTAGAATAGAAATATCTCGGAGCCTGTAGATATTATTAGGTCAGATTTTATAGTATGTACTCGCGACCAGTAACAGGAAGACATAATGTATTCTAGCTATAAGCCTATAGTATGTGCTCATCTAAATACATAATTATATCTCAATATTCTGTGTCAGACAAGTCAGTTGGGCTGGCACACAAATGCTACAGATAGTTTAGTGCATTCACAATCTATCACGTGTACTCGAAATTACAATGCGAAACTAAATGCCAGTAATGCTACTCTTTTAGGCTAGATACTCTGTTAGCAAAAAATGGTAACGATATCAGATAAAAAATGGCTGTGCACGGAGATTACGGTATCAGCAATATAAATCAAGTCATCACTCAATCATTTCTAGACAGGTAGTTTTCACTGCTCAATTGGCGTATTCGCATAGTCACGTGCCTCTTGTATACAGTCATGATAAACCTAAACATTGAAGTATTTAACTAAGAAAATATAATATAAGAAGTTATTGACATTATTAACAGGTGTTTATGTATGCGTTAGAATTTTATACTGAATATATATAAGATTATCGCAATACAATAATTACTTGCACAAAAACAACTAATAAGCTAAAACTATAATGCCGAATTACAATATAATAGTAATTTAATGGAGAATCCATAGATATTTAATGATTTGTATATTACAGCTTTATTAAAAATTTTAATTACCGCCTCACAGTTTTCCAATTTCAATTTCTCAAAATCTATGGACCCTAAATTCTGATGAAGATAATTTTGAACTTAGAAGATGTATAAAATAGTGTTTAAAAATTGTCATGCTCTAGTTCTCGATATTTTAAAAGTTATTAAACAAACAAAACGATATTTTGAAAAAAGTCCTACACTCCCAATGATAAATCTTGGGGGACACCAATTCTGGTGTCCCCCAGTCTATTTTTGGACATAAAAAATCAATTAATTGAACCATTTATATATTTAGTCAAGGTCAGTCAGACATTTCCATGTCGAAACAAAATAAGTGTATCTCATATAAAATACCAATATTTATACATTAAATTTCCTAATTTTATATAAATACATTGTATTAGATTCGGTAATTATAAAAGTAACTAATAAGGAAATTTCATGCGTTAGTTAAAACTGACTAACTGACTTAGAGGGCCTATATCTTGAGCATCCATCATCTAAAAACTAACGTTTATAACCCGATATGTCAATTCATTTAGATACATTATAAAAGGAGTTTCATCTCGTGGTCAATTTTACCCGAAGATCTGGCAACACATACTTTAGAAATGATCCATAGACGTAGACTTGGTCCCACCCCGAAGTCTGTTTTATTCGCTGCACAGCCACTGCGCGCTTGTTATACTATCACTACTTGTTATACTATCACTACTTGTTATACTATCACTACTTGTTATACTATCACTACTTGTTATACTATCACTACTTGT
>JAQFZF010004776.1:0-10347 GCA_034695365.1 Enchytraeus norvegicus
AGAAAAATAGGCAACTAATTTCTTAATCACCCAAGTTGGTACTGGATCTAGTGAACAGGATTTATTAGGACACGAGCTAATCAAATTAGAAACATACTCCAATGTCACAGGCTCAAAGGAAGTCAATACAGAGTTACTACGAGAAGGATAACTTGTAAAGAAAGAGTCAGGGAACCTAGACTCATTCTAGTAGTTTTTAGGTAGCTTATATTTGAGTCTTCTGAGAATATGAAGCGATTTCGATATTTTTGTGATATGTATGTTATGTGCTGCTTCCAAGTTAATTTTTAATCAACAATTAGTCTACGCCAAAAAATTTAGTGGAATCGACTCTTGTAATACTCTCATTCTCAAATTATAATTTGAAATTGAGTTTCATTCATTGTTGGATTGTTCAAAGGAACAGTTTTAAAACAAAATAACATGTAATTTGTTTCTTTTATTAGTGATAATTTATTAGCCTTAAACCAGTCCCATAAAATAATAATCGTTAATTCGCTATTAACTACTTTCATTAATTGCAATAAATCTCGATTAAAATACAAAATATTGGTATCGTCAAAAAGGATTATTATAATAAATTATTTGACTTGATAAGAGTTAGTAAGCAACCGTACGAATAATTGCGAGTCAGGTCTAACAAATTCGATCATATTTGTTACAATAATTCATTTAACTAAATTCGATTTTGTATATGTCAATAAATCATCATCATCATATCAAATGCAACAACAGCAGCCCTATCAGTAGCCACCTCACACCTGAGTCCGTATCTTGATGCTAATGATCAGGTGTTGTACCTACTGAGTGATTATAAGAGACTACAGGAAGTCTATTACTCACGATGTCTGTAGTGTAGAAAATGAGTCTTGCTTCAAGTCTTGTCACGTCTCGTACGTGCTCACCTGTATATCGCGCTAAATAGTCTCGTCTGAAAGTCGATTACTTGGCTAGAAACGATATTAATTATTAATCGTAGCCTAAGTGACATGATATTGTCTTTGTGTCTTGTATAGAATATTCTATATTTTATATTCTCTCAAATAATTCAGTTTTGACTTAGAACTTTGTTAATTTCATTACATTCATTTACAACTAAAGAACTTGTTGAGTTACGGGTATAGGCCAATAGATTATTACGATTGTTTGCGTAAGAATTTCTAAAAACATTTGTTCCTGACCATTTTAGAATCAGTCATATCTGAATAAAACTCCTACTTTATTATTGCTACCAGACCGCCGTCGCTACTCTGGAGAAGCGACGCAAGCTAAGTCATCGGCTTACTACAAGCAGAAAGTTCAGAGAAGTAAACTGATGGTTGCTGACAAAAAGACCGAAGAGAAGAAGACGGCACCGTATCAGAAGTTGATAGAAAGTCTTGGTTACCATTGAACTGTTGTATCTCACTTAATAATATTCATTGAAAGAAATATCCGTGTTAGTAGGCCTATTGTTAGATCCAAGACACGAGATAATAAATCAAACGAAAGGACAAGTGTTTGAAGAGACTCTATACGATATTTAATTTAATTTGAAGCATATAATGGTTATTCAAATATTTCGTCATCGGTTTTCATATTTTGGAAATCCCCTCCCCTAGCGTCAAGCGTCATCACCTCAAGAAAAGAAAACAATAATTGCCAATTTTTTGGCTGCTCTGCGAACAAGTATAACGTTATCGCTTACACATTTTTGTGATATTGCTAACAAATTGTTAAGTTAGCTTCTGGATATAAATAGTTTGGAGTAGGGACCCTACGTAGCAAAATTTGTACGGTTTGAACGTTTATTGAAAATGGTGTGCGAAAAATTGGGCTCTTGTATTGATAACGTTATCATGATTCTACCCCCCGTCATCAAGCTTCATCGAGGTGCCCCCTTTTGATGATTAATGACGTAATATATGGATAATCCCATATATATAATGAGTGTTATAAACTTATAATTTTGTGTATTATAATACAATATAATATTGCTTAGCACACGAAGAGTCACCAGTATTTGCCAGTATCCATCACTATGCATCATCAACCACCAACTCCATCCGTCCCCGCCAGGTATCAATAGCCTATATTCTTTTCTCATTTAAAGCGGCTCTGTATATTATGTATTTCCCATGAACATTGGTTCCGGGAAACCTGGGAATGAATTGACCAACTGAAAACTGCGCTTGTTTCGCAAAAGTAGACTAGCTCAGATATTTTCATACTGAGGGAGGCAACGGAATACACCCCGGAATTCAGATATAGGCCTATATTCCCAAGAAAAACGTTGCATCTAAGGTGTGGCAAAGGTATGGCCTTTTCTATGGGATCAACATGATGATCGATGGAGTGCTTATTAGTGAGCGTTATAGCAGACTGTGTTTCAGAATATTTACCTTATACCTGAAATTTGGTAGTGAACCAGATATAGATATTATGTGTATAGGCATTAGGGCCTGCGAAATAGTTTTATATAGCAGGCTATAGTAATTTTGTTTTTGTCCTTGCCATCAAAGGCCGACTTTAATGTCTAGGACTCTAGTCTGTAAAGAAATATTTAGAAAACTTTTGAGGAACACGATCAAGTATTTAGACGTTCAGGTTACGGTTCAGCTCAAGTAGATTGATATCATTAGGCTTAGGATAAGATAATTAAATAATTAAATATAATTAGCATCTCATAGGCCTTATGTCGCAGCGTATTTGTAGTCTTAATATTATTAGCTTACTATATACTTGCCGGTGTTGTATCCGGGAAACTTGAGAATAGACCAACCGAAAACTGCACATGTTTCGTAAAAGGCGACTAACGCAGATATTTTCATACTGAGGAAGGCAACGGGAAACCACCTCGGAAGTCAGAATATATATTTCCAAGAAAAGAGATTACATTTTGGGTGTGGCAAAGGCATGGCCTTTTTGATTGAGTCAACTTGATGATCGATGGAGTGCTCGTAAGTGAGCGGCTTAGCAGACTGTTTCAGAATATGGACCTTGGACCTGCCATTGGGCAGTGCACTAGAGAGAGAGAGAGAGAGAGAGAGAGATTAAAAACAGTTACTGTGACTAATGCACAGACTGGCAATGTATTGCATGTCATACGACAGGTCAAGAAACCACAGCGTGTACACTGTACACAGTGCACTGCGCAGTGCGCAGTGTGCAAGCCTCATTTACAAACAATACTCTGCAAGATGGTGTCCGCGCTGTAACTTTATATATAACCAATTTCACGGAGAATTAAAATAGCACCATGCATACTTATCATGTGAAAACCGAGTCGAAGCCGGAGTGGTATGGGAGGTGGGGTATGCTAGGGATCTCCGTCATTTTTCAATATTCTCTCCCTTTGATTTGAAAATTAGTATCCTTGCATTCCTTCCCCGTCACTGGTCCACTGAAATTATCATAGGGATATTGATTGATTGATTGAATAAGTGAATTATTGAGTAAATGAGTAAGTGAGAATAAGTGATTAAGTGGAGAATGAATGCGTGAGTGAGTGTGTGAGGGAGAGTTGGCGTAAAGACAGATTATCTGAGCGTTTGTATTGATTTATTTACGTATTGGCTAATTGAGTGATTGATTGCTTGATTGATCACAGTTCGCCGTACAAAGGCACCTATGGATTTGATATATCGTTCCAGCCTCAGACTAAAGAAAACAAAGCTGCCACATGGACGGTAACTATCCACTAAATATAAATCGTGATTTAATGTCGGTTGAACAGGTTATAAATTAATGGACATAATAATTAAATTAATCGATTATTGCGTCAAATTAATTTTATTTTTATTTATGTGCGAACATTCACTAAACAAATACTGATTTAACCAGTTGTGCCAATTTCAGATCTAATAATTCCCAATTGCTTCATGAGAAATCACGTCCCTGACATCGCTCTCGGGTGAGGAACCGGACGTTAAATCCTCATTGTATTGTATTGTAAATGGGCTGATCTAGTGACGCGAACAACGCATCGTTGGAACGAGTTCGAAGCTCCTAGAGCTCTAGACCACTGCTCTGAGTACGAATTTGACGTTCGTTTCATCAGCTGATTTCTACATAAAAATATCTCGGATTGTTTTGTAGTCGATGTGGATTAATTGTAAAGACTGCATGGAACGGAGGTCTATAAATAGATGCACTTAATTAATGATAGAGTGATTGATAGAGTGATTGATAGAGTGATTGATAGAGTGATTGATAGAGTGATTGATAGAGTGATTGATAGAGTGATTGATGGAGTGATTGATAGAGTGATTGATAGAGTGATTGATAGAGTGATTGATAGAGTGATAACGCCAATATTTGTAAACAATGAAATATGCGATCAATAAGTGATCATAATACCCACAATACAGTTTTATGAGACACCCGCCCCGCCCATAGATTCCGTAGCGCTATATTTTCACCTGGCCCAGAGATATTCAAGATGTAGACTTCGTTATTTAACATCAGTCTCTGCATGAGACAAGAAAATCGACCCCTACTGTCCTCCCCCCCCTCAACTTTATTGGATAGAAAGTTGAATCGCCACTAATTTTATACTTATTGGAATGGGCAATTTATGGGTAATTTTAATATCACAAGTTATACCGATACAATTGTGTAATGTTTATATATATCCGATATGACGTAGCCGTTAGGCCGCGAAACTGACGTTAAATTCGACTAATTCGGTTATATAATATTATAAACGTTTGTGTATATTTAACATTATTATTATTCACATGTTATATTTCAGTACTCGACATCTCTACGTAAGTTGTTTGTACGCATGGCGACTATGTGCCCGGTACGCTACAAGACTAACAGTACGCCGGTACCTCCTGGTACGGTCATCAGAGCGATGCCGGTGTACATGAAGCCGGAGCACGTGCAGGAGGTGGTACGCCGGTGTCCTAACCACGCCACTCGCCCAGAGTACAACGAGTACCACAAGGCTCCGCAGCACTTAGTGGCTTGTGACCACAAGAGTGCGCTATACTCTGAGGACCCATACACGGGCAGGCTTAGCGTCCTCATACCATATGAGCAACCACAAGGTAAGAAAGCGCTTCTGAAAATTGGTGAAATTAGAGTGAACTATATTTAAAATGATAAAAGGTTAACAATGGCTGAGCCAATTAGCACATCTGACTCGGTTCTGGTTTCCGTAGGTTCACGTCTTGAATCCCAGGGCTCATCCGTCACTGATGTAGCCGTTAAGCCGCGGGACTGACGTTAAATTCAGCTGCCTCTTTAGGATGACCCCAACTTAGGGCAACCCTTATCCGACAGATTGAGTGTCTTAATACCCTATGACTCTGAGCAGCCACAAGGTTTGGGCACTGGATCATTTAACAAATTAAAATGTTTTTGAGCAGTCAAAAAGTAAAAATTATTAATTAATAAATAATTAATGAAATACACAATTAGAAACACTTAAATTTCTTGAAAATGTAATGAAGAATTAGAGTAAAGAGAAACAAATGTAAGAGCTACGAATGTATTACATGTTTTTTAGTAATTAGCAGTATTAACTGATAAAGTTGCACTTTCAGTTATAATGATGTTACCGTGTTGCTGTTCCAGCTGGTACAGAGTGGGTGACGTACCTGATACAGTTCATGTGCTTCAGCTCGTGTGTGGGGGGTTTGAACCGCCGGCCTCTCCAGCTTATCTTTACCCTCGAATGCAACAACACGGTGCTGGGGCGTCAATCGGTCGATGTGCGCATCTGCGCCTGCCCCGGTCGGGACCGGCGAACTGAGGAGAAATCTCACATCACCCACAAGGGCGTGAGCACGGTATCGGCTAACAGGGCTGCGGCTAACAGGGCCAGGAAGCTGCGGCGAGGGTTACAGGCGGGGGGTAAGGGAGGGAGCGGCGGGACGGGGGCGAGCGTTAGACCCAGGAGGCTTGCCCCTGCTGCCCCTCCTGCCCCGGTCAGTGAGGCCAGTGAGTGTGAGGAGGAGGAGACTGAAGAGTCATCAGAGAACAACGAAACAGACGATGAACTCTACACACTCACGGTTTGTATGTGAGTCCTTGAGTATCAACGATTAAAATTTGATTGCTCTATGGTATGATGAGCCGACAGCTCATCGGTTAAGTGTCCGACTCGAGAACCATTGGTTCACGGTCCGAAAATTCCATGGCGAGCCGGTCACTGCTGTAGCTGGTACGCCGCGAAACTAAATTCGATTTTAACCTTTATAACCCTAGTTCTAATTGATTTCAGTTACTTCTAATTAAAATTGACAAATGAACAATGAATTCAAGTGTACCCTGTATTGTATATAGTGTATTAAAACCATAAACTAGGGCATAAAATATTTCTACAGTATTGAAGAACACCATTATAATTTTATCTAGTAAGTAAATAAAATTATGTAATACTATTTCTTGCAAATAACTAGAATAATATGTGAACCGTTATGAAAACAATTCGGAGATATTACTAATGCAAACACAATTTTTTTACAATATTTCTGATGTGAGTTGGTTCGCATTTGCGTAACACCATTCAAATGTTCTGCTCTAACACTGATACATTATTTCCCAGGTGCACGGGAGAGAGAACCTGGAGTTACTGAAGAGGATCAGAGACTCTCTGGAGCTGGCCTCACTTCTTCCAGCCAGAGAGAGGCATACCATCTACAAACAACATCGTCATCTAGTCCAACCCAGGTAACACTCCTACATGCTTGTCTAGCTCTATGTATATAATGTATGCCATAAAGTGGGGCTATTCTAGTAAACATGGGGCTACTTTGAACAATTTTGAAAATGCTCTAATACATTTTCTAATTAATTGATTAAATAATAGATCTATATGCTCTGACTAACATTCTACTACATTAGAATGTCAATCAGAGCATAGATTGATTACTAAATTAATCAGGTAATATTTAGGAAATGTTTAAAAATTGATTGGGCCCTAAATTTCGCCCCATGCTTGCAAAAGTAGCCAAACTTAATGGGTACTATATTACTTGAGGTCCCTCTATATTTAGTAAATTTATGGCTATAGTAAAGTATGAGGTACATGTATGTCAGAATATAATTTAATTAAGGATTGACAATGACCGTTACAAGCATTTCTATCGAAGGTATTTCTATGCTACGTAATTGATGGCAGAGCTAGACAGTGACACCCGAAGACCTATATCAGGCTGTTATACAAATGTCACATTAGTCTTCCAAGAAGCGTTTGGCAATCTACCTTCAGATTGTTTCGTCAAGTCGTCGTTTATCAAAATCCACTCACTATAGTGGTTAGACCCCTTTTTCTCTTTGATTCACTGTCTTTGTCACGAGATTTTTCTCTCGCGTAATATAAAGTACAATGGAAAAGCTTGTTGGTTCGGTTGAGTCGAATTGTATTCAGAGTGGTATACTCGGTTGTACTAGGCCTATAATTATAATCTGCAATTATAGATTATTTGGTAACTTGAGAAAATTATGATAACGTAAGAGCGTAATTGGCAATTCCACAAAACGAGATATTTGTAATAGCACATTATATATTGCAAGGATAAAGTTTTATATGATTCCTATTTCATGCACGTAGATTACTCTCCACTATCCAGCCAATCACCAGACACAATCCAGCTCCACTACAGCAGCTCTCAGGCTGTCAACAGCTGCAGCAGCTGAGCTTGCCCACTTACTCAGCAGCTACCCAGCAGCTAGCCTACAGCACCTGTCAATCACTGTCAGACACACCCACCCAGGTCACTGGAGGCTATGGGGGCGTAGTGTCAGTGGGCCAGAGAGGTGGGGTTCAGATAGAGGAGACGGGGACTGAGAACGAAGTATCGAGCAGCTGTGTGAGCAGTGCTTTGTACAGCGAGAATATGTATCCAGTATGTGACAGAGAGGATGATCAGCATGGGCTCACTATAACGAGGTATGTGTAGAATATGTATCCAGGGGTTCATTCAAATATACGTCATCACTTTTTCGGGATTTTTGACCCTTCCCGCCATCATCCGTCATCACCGGTCCAGACCCCCCCTTGATGACGTCATCACCCGGGGTCGATCATCGGTCACCGTGCGGTTGGTCACCGGGGTTCATAGCGCGTAGCTGATCATGGAGTGGGAAGTGGTAGCAGGAAACAAACTATATATGGGCCAAATAGAATTTGGGCATTCAATTTATCGGCTAAATATTACTCTTTCGCGGACATATTGTGCAGTTTTTAATAAAAAAATGTGTTAATAAAAAAAGTGCAGTTGGCGCGAAGAAATTTGTGCTGTTTCGACTTATAGCAAAAAAAGGTATGTGAATTTTTTCCCATGGATGACGTCATGAAGGCCCAACCCTCACCCCACACGCACCATCCTCCCGTCATAAATATATGGATGAACCCCAGGACGTGTCCTTGAAGAATCTTACTTTTCTCTTGCAGAATTTGTACTTGCTTGTGCTGTTTGGATAGAACAAATGTTGTTGAAGTTGTCCCCTATGTCGTCGTTAGACGATGCTCCGGACCTGCATTTATTGATTGCTATTTCTAGGTATGTGAGAGAACTAAAACGTAACTTAGCAGGCCTTAATGTTCAGTATGGATCCACCGCGCATATTTTGTAGAAGACGACTCCAGAAATGTCAAAATCCTCACGCATGGGCTTAACGTACGTCAGTGCCCTAATTCAAGGATAGCGACCATCCATAACATCATGGGCCCCCAACAAATGACTCTAACATCTAGGCCTACTTGACGTCATCATCTAGCCTATGACGCACGTGGTTCTTAGATCAATATTTCAAATGGCGGATCTAAGATTTTATGTGGGGCGTGGTATTTTAGATGCATTTTTATCGAGGTAGGGCCAGGTTAAATCGGGGGGGGGGGCGAGAAAATGTGTAACTGGTCGACCATATGCATGAGTGAACAAACTTTTTCTTAATCAAGGAAAGGCCATTGACCCCGGCCCCCATTCAGCGCGAGTTGACCATTTTCTCCAATAGTTTAGATAAGAATAATTAATCGGCATCTATCTAGGCCTATGTAGGCCCTATGATTGACACAATATTGTAGTATAACTATTAGACGACATTGTATTAGCCTAACATATGAATGTAACCTGCGGTTGTGTAGTTGGTTGAACAGCTTGGAGCTGTCTCACTGCGTGGACAGCTTTCATCAGCGAGGTCTCTACAGAATGTCCGAGCTACAGAACTTCAGTGTCGAGGTTAGAACTGACTAGAGGTCTATGATGAATTGCTCAATGTTCAGTGCCATCATGTATTTTAAGTAATTATTAGGTCTAAGATTTTATTTCATAATTTTGTTGGCCTGAGTGTAAGTGCATTTTGAACTATTGGACAAATCTTAGTGTATCTTTAACGAGAACGCCTCTGAGATACTTAGTATATGGAGGTGCTCGAGGTCTGACATGCCTTTTTAATTGTATTGTACTGTATTAAATTGTATCGTTTAGTGATCCTTACTATAATGATCTATAATCAATCTTTCATTCACTTTGTGAAAATGAGCTTTGCAAATGTAGATCTAAGGTCATAAATCGATATTGTTTTGGAATAAAGTAATTATAATAATTTGTAAATATCCGTTTCTTCATCCCAGAATTATGCCAGGGATTTCCATATTGATAATCAATCATTATGTATAATTATGTTTGACAGGATCTACAGCAGATCATAACTGTAATGTTACCGAGGAACAAGATCTGGAGAGCTCTGGTCGAGTATCGTAACGCCGCCAACTCCTCCCTCACTCGCTTGCACAACATTGGCTCCGTGCCAAATAATATTGGCACAGTGCCAAATCGCATTGGCTCAGTGCCAAACAGCATGGCGGCCACGAATCACCTCCCTATGAGGGGCGGTGAGTGCCTAGTGTTGCACACTTCGTCAGGGGCCCCAGGGCTGGACCAAATTCACCTGCAGGGGGGTTCCCTCCCAGCGATCTTCTACGCGGGGAGGCTGGAGGAGCAGGGGATGTGCCTGATGGAGGAGGAGGTGCTGTACTCCCACATAATGGGAGAGGGGGTGGGGGTGGGGGAGATCAGCCTGCAGACTAGTAAACCTGAAGACCACAACTACTGTCAATAGATTATATGTGATTATTTTGTATTATTTTGTACCTTATAGCCTAGTCGATAGTCCACCAGCCATAGATGCAAGAAGATACAGGTTGAGTCCCAGCCGGGTCCTTCTCTAACAGTATCATTGAGGTGCGGTAATAGACGTTAAATTATCTTTACAGCTTTTTTTAAGACAAACTTACAAGTAATTTTCTGCAACATAATATTATGCATGCATAATAATAGGAATAGTAATTGAAAGTAATAGACGTTTCAAGGTTTCCTTTACTGATACCAAATGTAAATTTTACATGGCGTT
>JAQFZF010004777.1:0-10346 GCA_034695365.1 Enchytraeus norvegicus
GCGGGGGGGGTGCAGGAGTCGTAGGACCACCTCTTTTAAATAGATCGACCCCCTATTGTAAATGGTAGAAGATTCCGCTGGGGGGGTCAGCACAAATCCTTTCTGCACATCAATTTTTTATACCGGTATTGCTTTAAACCTCACCTTTGGAATTCGTAATTATCACACTGCTTCAACTTCCAATGTATGTAATGACACTTATCTGATGAAGAACTGCACTTTTGAGGAGTGAAATAGCACAAATATTGTGCTTGGCTTGGCTGCATTACAATAACATGTTTAGGCACTTTTTATGCTAAATTCATTTATGAAATGGCACATATCTGCTGCGGAAAAACACTTATGCAGCTTATAAAACTTTGCACTAAGAATATATAATAATTACTAAATAGTGCAATGATCATCCGTGATGATATTCAGCACTTTTACTCCTGTATTTAGTCAAGTCATTCGTTTACCTATCCGGTTATGTCAGAGATTTTACTCTCTGACCAGTTCTATTGGATTTGAATTCTAGCTATATTGGAATTCTTGCTATATTGTCAAACTTTCTCGTTATTATAATTGAGCCTCCGATATATAGAAGCTAGAAGGCTAAAGCCGAATTTACCGTCAGTTTCGCGGTTTAACGGCAACATCAGTGACGGGTGACCGGGGTGAGGCCTAGGATTCGAACCGCGAACCTATAGAACCCGAGTCGGATACTTAGCCGTCGTTCTACTGGCTCAGCATTTACGTAATGCCCATATTGTCTTGATATTCTTTAATACTGATACAATATATTAATTATGCTGAGTTTTAATCTGAAAGCCAACTGTCTACAGATTATGTCTGGTATCCAACATTACATTATTTGTTTAATTTAAAGCTTAAGTTAATCAAGTTATTCAGCCATTGAACACGTTTTATTTGAGTACCTTTATATAAATGTACTCAATATCAGTGAATACACGATATTATGTTATTCATACCAAATTAATTACTACATGAACACGATTTTATTTATTTAGCAGTTTCATTCCCATACACGCAACTATTCCAGACTGGCTTTAAAATTCATATCACGGTCTTGCAAGATTAAAAGAAAAAAAACAAGAGAGTAAAGGCACCGGGCAACTGATATAGTAAGTTATTAAACGGCCGTTAGGCCTACTAAAGGTTTAACATGTTGATGAATTTCTTATCACTAATATGCCAATATTATAATTATGACGAAAGCGAAAATGTTTGTTGCATAATTTGTTTAAATGATGTGCATAATTTGATAGCTTCAACATAATCGTTAAAATGTAGGTACACTATTGATTTGACTATTATTTATTAGAGGAATCGAATTCTACAGCATGCATACGTACCCTATACCATAGGCCTTAGTATAAGCCTACATTAAGATATCTCTGAAAATATCCTGGTCTCTTTGAGTTAGAAATTAGAAGTGAAAATGATAAAACTGTGACTTTACATGTAACAGTATACATGTATTGTGAGTTTCATACACAAGCCTAGGCCTATTGTTGTTGTTTTGTATTAATTTTATAACATTGTCGTGATTCCGTCAGTGGTCTATTATACTAATTATTATCAAATAATTATGTGATAATAATTATTTAGTGAATAATTTCATTTCTGCCAGAAATATGTTCACATAATCTTCTGGTCAATTGTAACACATAAGTGCATTTGGTTTGCGTGAGCTCCATGTTAATTTTATTTAAAATTCACACATTCAAGACCTACACCAGTCCCGGTGGTTGATCTAGGCTGTATCGCACTTGCTAAGATTACAGTAAGCTAGTAAGCTACGGGTTAGATTGCCAGCCGGGTTTGCCTATTATATGAACAAGTACACTGAACACATAATAATATTTAAATTGGATATATTATATCCAATTGAAATATTGAAGCATACTTATCAAAGCAACTTGAAGGGACAGGACACTCACGCACACACAATTGCAACATTAGTGCATATGATTTAAAGACAATATGTAGGCCAGTATAATTTATATGTGTATGCCACTGCATGTAAGTGAATTATTATGACAGTGTGGACCCTATGTGTATATTATGTATAATTTTGTAGTTAAATTTTGTCATAATTTAATAATGTGATTGCATATGTATTTATTCAAATACGCGATAAATCAGTGCAGATGTATCAGTTGCGGATGCAGAGGTGGGGGGAGCGGGGTGAGGGGGGGGGGGCAGGGATTGATTGCCACCACTGAAGTCAAAGAAAAGGAAAAGAAAGCTGCAAATTAATTGTACAAATATTACAAATTATTTGTTTAAATGCCACATTGAATTATGATTAAGTTTTATGAGTTAGGCGTACGTGTATTTATCCCAGTGGATAATTACAATAAATGAAAAAAAATAACTAAAAAGAATAAAAGAAATACGGAAGCTGTTCGAGGATAGTACGAAAGTGAAAGTTGAAAGTTATACGAAATATACATGTTGATCGACTACTACATTGAGAGGCGACTAAAGTTGATACAGAGATGACAGCGAGAAATCACTTCAGAACTTAATTCGAAGTCTTAACCCTTATATCAATAATGATCTCGTTTGCGATGACTTAAGGTCAAAAACTGGAAACGAAAATAGTTGAGAAATAGTACTCTTTAACTTTATAACATGAGATGGTTATTAGTCCTATTAAAAAATATTGTCTGTATTAAAAAATTTAACTTAAGTCAAGGAATTGCTACATTGTCATGCATAAAAAATATTGGTAATATAGCTTAGCGTTATTATCAATCAAAAGGTCCGTTTAGCCAATTAATTAATCTATCAATCAATAATCAATCACTTAATTAATAAACTAATCAAACTGAATGGTTCAGCATCATTCAGTTGAATACGCCTCTGATATCATCCTTAGAAACGGTAACAAGCGTAAAACTGCGTATACGTCCGTTTCATCGTTTGACGACGATGTCAGAGATTGATTCCAGTTTATTGTTCATTCCTTTATATACATGTAGGCTAGTTAAACTTGAATTGTTCGCCTAATCCAGAACTGTTGTATCATTTGCTTCGAAAAGTTTTTAACAATCAATCGCTAGGTGATGTTTAGTCACGTTGTTATACATTGCCATAGTGAATTATGTTGATTAAATGATGAATTTATTCAAATTATTGTAATAAAATGACAACTTCACGTGTTCCTTATGGCTCTCTTTATCATATATAGGGTCTACTAAATAGCCCTTGACATACATGTATTATTGCTTGATAGATTCTGTGTCATGACAGGATTAATGTCTTTGTCTCCGAGGCCTCTACTTATAGCCTCGAAGGAGAGCAGAATGATTGTTTAACATTTATCGGACTCAGACTAATCAATAGGCCTACAACAGAAACTCAGGCTTTTCTTCTATTAAAGTGAGCAGTGGTGGATCTATGATTTTTCTACGAGGAGGAGGGAATTCTTTTATTTAAAAAATTTAGGGGAAGGACACGTTACATCGACTCATCGAGAATAATCTAAGGGGTGAAGCAGGGGGCAAAAATGTTCAAAATATGCAGAAAAAGCATACTTTTTCTCAATCTTGAGAGAGGCATAGTTTGCCAAATTACATGCTTCTCATGTAATTGAATTACAAATTACAAATTACATTGAAATCATGTAATTCAATTACAAATTACAAATTACATTCAAGCCATGTAATTCAATTATAAATTACAAATTATTTGATTTTGAGTGCATCAATTACAAATTACAAATTACAATAGGCTATATTTGATAAATCATAGGCATTCATCATTACCGATCAATAGGCCAACTTACCATAGCTTCTCGTTTCACAGAGTATTACTTCGAAAAAACTTAAAAGAACGGACTTTTAACTTAAAACTGTCTAACTTAGAGTAAAACAATAATTGGTAATTATTCTTTATAGCATGAAATGCTTTGTTCTTTGACAATTAATTGTTTAATTATATGTTATAGGGCCTAAAACTCTCAAAAATATACACTTATTCTATTCAGACAGACAGTCTAGTTCTATAAACATTCATTCTAAATAATAATATTGCACATATATGGACAATTGGTACATACCACAAAATAAATTATAACTGTTTTTTTTCTAATTCAATAGAAATTATTAACATAGTTGCATAACTCATGTCAATTATTATTTATATTGTAAAATAATGCAAAATCATATTATACAATATCACAAGTTGTTAACAAAATCGTATTAAAATTAAAAGATATCAACAATTAAAACACTATTTTTTTATCATTTTTAAATTGTGGCTTGGTGCACAAGTTATATGCAAATTTAAAAAAATTTAATTTAAAACCGAGTTGGACAAATTACATGCCTGTAACGTAATTGAATTACAAATTACAATCGAATTATGTAATTGAACTACAAATTACATTACAAATTACATTCAGACCATGTAATTGAATTACAATTATAATCGTAATTGAATTACGTAATTTCAATTACAGCAATTCAATTACTACCAAACTCTGGAGGAAGGGCATTGATTTACAGGACATGGGGCCATCGATTTGGATTTAAGTGGGATGAGGGGATATGCTCTCTTCGCCCACCCCCCAAATCCGCTCGTAAATGTGAGCAATTTTTTTCGCTATTCTAAAACAAGCTGCCACACGCTTGTGGCATTGGACCTTTTGGTACTTGACACTCTATTGTTGATTGAGCGCCACTGTATCCTTTTGCAGTGAACGGCGCTTTTATAAGGCTATATAAGGCTATATAAGGCTATATAAGGCTATATAAGGCTTATATATAACCTCTACTTGTTGATTGCATGATTTCTCTAACATGCAACTAAGTTAAATTAGCTCAACTTGACGAGCTAAATATCCATACCAGATAACAAAGACTATTGAAACATGCGCGTATGTCATGTGTCATGTCTTTTTAATATAATGTGTCATATTTTTTGGTCTTGTTTTCTTTTGGCCATGTTATGAGGAATAAAGAAATATAAAACATAATCATAAGCGGAAAAATTGAAGGAAGCGATGTAAAGGAAGACAAAGAATTACCTATACAAAGAGTTTCAGTGAATAAGATGTCATGTGTGAAAATAAAGGGCTAATAACTTGCTAATGGAGGAATCGTCCAACCACCGAACTACGGAGCTCGATTCTGCGGTCCAGGCTCGCTAAACACTGCTCTAACACGGCTGATTATGCTACCGTCATTTCAGTGGCGTAACTACATGTAAGTCAAAGAGGGCCCTGGGGCAAGAAAAAACTGTGGGCCCCAAATATTTTTTTATGTGAAGTGATGACCTTTTTTTGCTCGCTGCGCTTCCCACTCGCCGCCCCCTCGTTAAGCCAATAGCCCTTAGCCTAGGACCTTGGGCCCCTAACCAGGGCCCCAGGGCCCCTAACCAGAGCCCCAGGGCCCTCTGGCCATTGGGCAGTGCCCCGGCTGCCCCACCTGTAATTACGCCACTGCTTCATTGCCAACTTGAGTTACATGTAATGCACACATTTCAAATCTTCAGTCAAAGCATTAAACAAATTATAAATTACAAGGATTCAGAATAGGGCCGAGATTCATCTCTCAGATCAGGGCTCTGTGAATCCTGGGCGCCTTGTTCAGTGGCGTCTACCAATGGGGGGTGGACGATCGATCTCCCTGGTAAGAATCTCCAACTACAACTGGGGGGGGGGGGGGTAGACGCCACTGGACTTGTTTAATGTAGCTAAAAGTTTACAGCGTTACCCACTAACCCACTGTGACTATAATAAAGTATACAACAGTAACAAGCCTACCTACAAGCCTACCAAGTTCATTACCTGCATGCAACATAGGCCAATACATTGTGCATCAGCGCCTCTGAGATTTGGTTAAGAGTGCGCTATATAAAATTTGTCGATTGATTGATATATGAGCAAGTACAATACATCGTTTGTATACACATCTTGCAATGAACACACTAATAAAGGATTGGTCCACAATGAATCAATACAATACAACATATCCGGTTTTATTATTAATCATAACGAGTGCATAATACGTTCAGTTGTATCGCTGTCTCTTTAAAAAGCTTCACAAGTCACAGCAATTTGCAGGGTAGCCTACAGTGTCATAATATTTATATTCTACATTGTAGGTTACATGTAGCCTACATGTATATCTTTATTCGCAACCTGGCAATTGATCTATACAACAACAACAACAACAACAACAACGAAATGAAATTAGAGGGCTACAGTCGTCTATGACAACAGTGAGCAGTATGAAACCAAAACCAAAAGTAATAAATAAATATCCCCATAAAATATCCCCATATACAAGTTTAATTTTAAATAAACTGAGAACATATTTAACTGAAAACTAATTACCATAATATTATCATTGTTAATGATTTGAATTCATTATTGTCAGAATGGTCCTAGACATTTTAGAATAGAGATAAGTTTAATAAACCAATTGAAACTGCAGGTGATCATAAGAGACGACTAATTCAGATTCTGAGGAAGCCAATTATTGAAAGCTCGGCAAAGTTGCTAGTGCAGGCATACGATAAACCAGACATCCTGGTGTTATTCTTTGGTTGATTGACCTGGAATTCGTACCCGGACCACTCTCTTCTAAGGCGAATACTCTACCAGTGCGCCAATCCCTCCCCCCAGTATAATCGATGACCAAACAGTGCTAGTCTATTAGCTAGGTCAGTACAGAGATTCTTTTCAGGTGTACGACGTCACAGATATCGTCGTCAGTATACCAATATGGTATGATAGAAAATGACGTTAAACCCATATTGTATTTTATTGTATTGCGTTCACAAACCACAGAAACATAGATATTGAGAAAACATAATCAGGGTCAAATCACATCCGCGTCATTGTACATGTAGGCCACAGTACCTCACTGTATCCTCTTTTTGCAATCATAAGAACTTAATCAGCATTGACGTTAGCGTACTAGTTTGAATTGTTATGTCTCACCAATCACGCCGAAGTCTAGGCTTGCCAGTGCTTGCATGTATAATAATTATGATTCACCAGTACCAGGTACACATAACTTTTTGCTTCCGGCATTTACAACGGGTCGTAAAATAATATATTCTGGTCATTATGAACATTTTATTATTCTGCTGCTCGCGTGGACACAAACTGTAATGATAGTTTTGTGCAGTTAAGTAATTTGCTTAAAAACAAGAACAGTAAGATTGGCAGATAAAACTGTTTACACCTAAGAAACCGTGATATTTATCTTCATTTTTCTTAATAATATTATGTGATCGATAGTCCTCTATCATAGGTCTATATTTCTCAAATCTGTTCATTGTGTAAAATATGGAGCGCATTAATTGTCTTTTACATTAAGGACGACATAAACACAAAAAACGCACAATAGCATGGCACGAGTAAGTAGTGGCCCAATCAATTCGAATGCGAATTTAGCGTCATTCTGATGACGACATCAGGGACAATTGGCATTGATCTGAGAGGAGAGGAGATTCTGTGGACCCTAATGATAATTTGGTCATCCTTGTAATGCGGTCCAAATGATTCAGTAGGTCCGTTTGTTTTTAATATACACAAATAGTGTGGATAGGTTAATAGTTAGGATGAAGTATGGGTTAGGGTTGGACAAAGCGCAGTTACCCCACCACACCCTAACACAACTGTTAAAATGAATATGACACAGGCTGTACTACTTTCCAACTAAAGTTATAATTTAATAATGTAATACATTTCAACATGTCATAATTTTTATTTAAATTATAATTTAATATAATTTAAAATTTATGGAGGTCCTATATGTTGAGACGTCCATTACCAAGATAATTGATAACTTTAATATGAGTGCATAGTGCACACATTTAGATTTGTATCATGAAGTTATTTGGAAACAGCTTCCGGTGAAGGATACCTAGTAAAAGAAGAATGGACATAAAAATGTACATTGTAGGCTATAAGAAGAAATTATATCGTACTAAGCTTATGGATAAAAATGATCATAGGCCTACGTACACAGTCAAGTTTAAGTGTGAGCTCAATATAATACACACATACATGTGCACACAGCAGAACTCACACAAAACCCACACAATACAAACTCACATAAGCCTACCAGGCGTGACGAGCCACGCACACAGGTATGTAAGTTTCATACAGGTAAACACTTGATTTACTGGTATCTATTGGTATCGTCGAAATCTCATTTCAATCAGCACAGGGAGACTGATATATTTTAAGAAAAGCTCAGAGAAATAATGTTATGTCTTCTCCGTAACGTATTAGGATATCTAAATAATTTTGCGCGTGCTGATAAAGTGAAAATTATTTAGTTTATTTTGCATTTTATTAAAAATTTATTGAAACTCCCTGATCGTACAGTACACACTAGTACACAGCCGCCTGTTTGTCAGCCAGCAGGCTAACAAATCAACCTGAATAAACGTTGTAGCAATCAATGTTTTTAAATGCTCATTGTGTCTCATCCGAATGGTATTTAAAATGTGTCATAATTGTATGTAGAAATAAGTTAATAAGTTAAGAACATATTTTGTAAGAGCAATTTATCTATTTCTTGTAAACAAAGAGAAGTTAAATTTAAAATTAGTGATTTAGTTATATAGTAGATATCATTTTGTGATCTGATTTTATATATTAAACGTAATGACATTGTTAAAACAAAGATATAGTTGTTAGAAAACATATAGGCCTATTTACAAAAAAAGAAACCAGTGTCTGAAATGTAATTTTAAAATATAATTCTTTTGCTTATCGGTACTCAATTGTAACACCTTAAATTTTTAAAGATTTAGCATTGAAGTAAGTGTAGTTTCAGTGGTTCTAAGGATTTAGTTGGCAAATCACAATATGTGTTCTGCCCTGTATTTTCGGACTACGATGTTTACGTTAGATGCCTGGGAGATAAGAGATTAAATAATAAGAAAATAATAATAAATTATCTTATTAAGATACAACGCTGTGAACCTCAGCATACTTTCACAAAAGGCAACGAGACAGGAGATTTCAAAGGAATTTAGAACGTTGTGTTTGTAAGAGGCGATTACTGCGGACACTCTCGAAGGCAACAGGAAACTACCTCAGAAGCTACCTTTACTATGTTAAACGGCATCACGTAAAGCACTCCAAGGCAGAGCCTTTATGATGTGCTCATTAATGAGTGAGATGATGGATTCGATTGTGTCTGAATTTCTTCCTGTGAACTGTCAGATGCAACTGTGATATAGAGCTAGCAAACGATGGCTGTAGCTTTATAGTTTTTGTTTCGGCCTATGATAATTAGGCTTTAGAAATTAAAACTAATAATATTATAGACGACAGCTTGAGTTGAATAAAGAGCGAAGTACTGAGAAGAATGCATGAGGTTTTGAGCGTAGTGTTAAACCAGTGTCGAATGACTGGGTATTAAAAGAGATAGATTAACATACGATTATCATTACATTCATGAGTGTTTAGTCTTTAACATTTTATTTGAAGTGTATACATTCATTTCAGATTAATTAAAGTACCTTGTACTAAAGACATTGTACTAAATGTGAAGACCCTCATGGAGTGGTGATCTGTTGTAAACAAAAATTCTATTTGGTCTTAAAATTGTGCCTACTGTTTGTTATTAACATCAGAAAACTATCAATCAAGGATAAAAACAGAACAACACAGAAGTTCTATTCACTATTCAGTCTTTGGATTGTTTAATTGTATTGGACGAATCACATGTTAGATGTAAATTGTTAATGATAAATTATTAATTATAGGGTGTGGATATTTTAAAGTCTTGCAGGAATATATAGATCTGAAGAATGAGATCTCTATATCTAAGCCTGCTGCGCCTTGCTCTGTCACTGGCTCTGACAACAGCATTAAGTAAGTCTTTCTTATGCACTATTTTAAATTGATGCCCCTTACATCACCTTATGGGGGGAACTGGACGTTAAATCTATATTAATTGCTTTATTGATTGATTGATTGATATGCATTAATTGCAGCATCCTTAAGAATATTATAATCCTAGCCTTATAGTCATAATTGCCTGTGATGTGAGACGTCCCTGATATTGTCGTTCAGTGACGAAGCAGAGATGAACTTATAAACCAGTACAGAAACCCTTGTAGTGGACATCTTGATGATATATAATATTACAATACAATACAATACAATGAGGATTTAACGTCCGCTTCCTCACCCGTTTTCGATGTCAGGGACGTCTCAAACAGACTAGTTCCATACCACCAGAAACATACTTACCAATGCATAGGCTGTAGGGAAAGCAAGATCCTAGACAGTGCAAGTCCATTAGCCAGGGCAAGGGAATCTGATTAAACAGATCTAAGGAGGAAATAAATGGGTTTTCAGC
>JAQFZF010004778.1:0-10346 GCA_034695365.1 Enchytraeus norvegicus
ATCGTGGGGGATTTTCTCAGAACCTTGGAGGAATGTGATATAAATGACGATGGAAAGAAAATTGGTTCGCATCGCTCGCACCATTTTCTTTCAGATCAATGAAAACCACACGTGGGACTATGCCAAAAATAAATGTGGTGAACAGGATGAAAAAAAATGCTTTTCTCCTCATCAAAATTCATGAGCGGTCAGAGTAAAGAACTTTGACTATACCCCCCCTCCCCCCAACCCTCTACTACTCGAAATTCCTCCCACCCGCTAAAAATAAAGAAACCTCCTTTACCCGGGCCCGTATGTTTTACTCCAATGGGGGGGAATTTTAGGTTCCACCACCATGGGGGGGGATTGAAGCCCCTGGTTACATAATTTTTTTTAAATTTTGGTTTACACGTAAGGGCTATAGTAATGAGGTTACGAATCTTAAACCAGTAATTATGATTGATGCTGAACTGAATGTGTATAACAAGGAATTGAAATTGTGCGCTTAACGGCGACAACATATTTCTTAAAGTTGTTTATATCGTTAGCTCTGTTGAGTTACAAAATGCTAATTAACACTCAAACCACCGATCGGGTGATCGTAAACCTTTCTCTTTTTGAGGGCGTGTATCTGCGCTCTCGCTGCATCCATCGTTCTGAAATGTATGACCTTTAAAAGGTTATGGGGTTAATGGTTGGCATCATTTTCAAATCACTAGAATGTATAGTTTTCGAATTGCTTTCAAACATCTTAGGACAACCAAGGAGTCATTTTGATCAATGCACGAGGTAGCATTGTATTTTCATTAGTGAAAACTATCGTCCGGTTCATCCGCGGACAATACACACACGGACGATTCATCCACGACGTTCATGGATGAACCGTCCGTTGATGAATCGTCCGTGGATGAATCGTCCGGCCACCATTTTTTCCGGATACACTCATACAGTGTATATTTCTATATATACTGTATCGGTGTATCCGGAAAAAATGCCCTATCTAACTCTTCCTACGCTTACTTCTTGGCATATTTATCGATCTCCATCTTCTCAAACTTTACTTAGTTGCTTATCATTAGAAATGTTATCCGTCCAGCTTTTATTATCTTTATATTTTTACACTATATGCGTGATAACATACATGTATGCTGACATAGTTTCTTTTCTCGCTTTCCTCTTTTGTGCTATTATGGTTTACCACTTCATTATTAATCTTATACTTATTGAAGATAAATATAAATATATGCGCGCAAATGCAGCTAGCGCAGGTAGACTTACAAGATGAATCCTTGTTGACATCAAATGAATTTGTTTGTTGACTGACTTGTGATTTGAATCCGCATCAATTGATCCTGAGGCGAACACTCTACCATTGCGCAACCTCTGATCTTTTCTATCATTCTCTATAGCCACATTCCTTAAGCTTCTAATGCCCTTATATCTAATTTTTATTAGTGTCCACGTTTCTGAGCTGTTAGAGGGTCCAGAACAAAAGCTTGACAATCTTTATCTTGGTTAATTGTCTAAAATATGGCTATGATAATTAAAATATTATTATTGTAAAGTTACAAGTCTCTCTGACTTGACTAGTCGACAATCTAAAAAGATGGAAATGTACTGTAGTAAAGAAATGTTATAAACGTTATTTATACCAGTAGAGTAGGCCTGCAACATATATAAAAATAATACCGAAAGTGACATGTCATTGATTTCATTGCTGGTGAGACTTATTATTTGAATTGATGGAAGTGAAATCATTCCCTGTGTAGAACTGATGGAGAGACTCGACAACAGATTCCCGTCAAGCCTCAATATTGTCAGAGCAGGAAGACCACTAACATGCTTTATGTCATCATCCTCTATGCAGTTCCACGACAGATCCAGCCATATAAGAGATGTCAACTCCGATGCTGGAAATCCTTTCAGATCGCTAATTTTATTCCCTTTCAGATATAAATTAGAGAGAGCAGACATCGCGTTGAGGGAACCCGAGGGAATGGATCGAATGTTATTTCCGTCAATAGTTAAAGTGGCAAGAGAGGTCAGGCTACTGATTTCCAAAAATACGGACTCGTTCAGCCTATTCCATGAGAGATCTAGATCCGTGACGACGGCTGTCTCATTATTTGAGTTAGAAGATATCGACGTCAGGATATTGCTAGAGAGGTTTAGAGTAACAAAATTGGTTAACACGTCGAAGAAGTCAATTTTCGAGATGAGATTATTAGATAGATAAAGCTGTCGCGGTGCTGTTTGAAGTCCAGTAAACATTTGAGGTCGCAGAGTCACTAGTTGATTGAAGCTTAGATCAATTGTCGAATAAGAATTCCCAACACAACTATCAAGAAGTCCATCCGGGATGTCTACGAGGTTGTTGTGAGAGAAATCAAGTGTAACGCACCTATCACACATCAACATTGGATTAAAAGTAATTTAATTAGTAGGGCGTAAGACAAGGGTACGTTAGTATGGCTCATTTGTTAAACGTGTGGGAAAGTCTGTGGCGGTAGTCTAGTGGTTAGCGTGGTTCGCTCAAGCGTTAGATGATTAAAGAGGCGTGGGTTTAAACCCAGATCAGACTACAGAAAAATAAGAACGCCACCGGTACTAGTTAATAGTGAATCGGCGCTTTCTGCTTAGCAACGGTACGATTAACCAGCTGGGCGGCAGACTACAAAAAGACCAAAAAAAAACTTACATAAAGTTGCAATGAGTAATTGATACAAGTTTTTAAATAATGTATTCAATTTTTACACTGGTGAGGTACGCCTTCACAATGATAAATATAATTATGAAGGCCTATGCTACACTTAAAATGTTTATATTCTCTGCCATCAATTCTATACATACGGTAGTCAATTCTTGCGTTTACGAGTATTTGAAGGAAGTTAAAAGGCTAAAGACGACTTAAACATCAGTTTAGCGTCCCAACCGCTACATCAGTGACGGACGGGCAAGCCCTGGGAATAGAACTGTGAACCAATGCAACCCGAGTCGGGCCTTCAACCAGTGTGCTAACGGCTCAACCTCAGATTACAAAATAGTCGCTAATTATTATTCAGATTTAGAATAGCAAATATTAATAAAAAACATTGTTATGTTCTTTTCGGTTTTAAATTATGGTTTCGAGAGTTTAATTTATACTAAACATTGATCAGAGTAATGCAAAAAAATGATACATTGAGTGTTGTTATTTTTTATTTATATTATTTTATTTTTATTTTTGGGGTTTGTCTCAGGCATAACAGCCCATACATGACTTTCAAGCAGAGCAGTTTAACAGGGAATAAATTGTCATGAATACAAATGAAAGTTCAAATGAGAGAAACATTAGACTACTACTGTAACACTAGCTCAATATCTTTAAATAAAAACACTTAACTGATGATTCTAAAAGCCGAACAATTTGCAGGGTTTGTGGTTTGGAATTTGCAAACATTAAGTTGCAATTGGTAAATTGAAGAATGTTGAAGATAAATTATGTGGACAGAGTAAGAAACGAAGGATTGTTTGAGAGTACGAATACAGAACTACATTTCCGAAAGGATGTTTTGAAAATAAAATGGAATCTGCAGATCATAATTAATATGTGTTCAAGCGGAAATGAGCATTTACATGTATGTATTTATTAAGGGTAATTTTGTGGGAAGAGTTTGGCCTAGATGTGCATTGTGCATGGCTGGATGATATTTTAAAAAGGACAAACCTAAATAGTTTTGAAGAAGTACAAATGTGGCTGGAAATAAGCAGTCCTATTATAAATTTGATCTTACAATTGCTCGGAATCGATGGCTTGTGGATTAATCAAATTGATCTTGTTATTAGACAGCATAATCCCACTTGTTTTGATAGAGCTGAAGGCTTGCTCCGGTACTGTTTCTATCAGATTCCCATCCAGCTGTACAATTATTCCAGGATCGCTGGAATCGAAGTATTTCAGGCCTATGTCCTGTTATTGGAAAATCAAAATGTTGCAAAATGTAATTATTTGGTTCCCGATTCTTCAACAAAAGGCCGTGCAAGGAACGTCTAAAGTGATGAAGACGAGTTTCGGAATTTGATGTCAGCCTCACGGCCTAACCGCAATATGCATGACTAGTGAACATTGAGCATTGGGATTTGAACCGTGTACCTATGCATCGTGAGCCTCTGGAACACGAGTTTGACACTCAACCGATACGCTACTAGTTCATCCGAATATGAAGCTACAGGAAGTTTGACAACACCAAAACAAACATACATATGCATAGAGCCAACATCTAGAAAGCGAGATCAAACACAGTGCAAGTCCGTCGTCAAAGGCCTAAAGTGTAACACATAAGAATTGAGAAGTAATAATTTATTGATGAATTATGTTTTTTAACTTTATATTTTTACACTTTACATTCGCTCATACCGCTCCCTCTCATAATCTACACTCTGTCCATTATAAGTGAGCCCCCTGTTATATTTTACAATTGAATTGTATATAGTGCTTCGATCCCTCTGAAAAGAAGCCTGTCATGGGGAATGTTCAATATACCGAATGTACCAATATAGGCTACCCAATGCTGTAAAATATTTTTTCGACATCTTTAGGAACAAAGAAGTTACAGGGGTCTATGCGCATTTTACGAGAATGGAATTATATGGCGTCATCTGGCTGTAGTTAACTAAATTGCAATATGTGAAGCGATTCCTGTGAAATTTGCCAATAATATGGAACAAGGACTGCTAGAGGCTCCAACATCACCAAATTTCGATCGGATACCTTTCAAAACAAAAAGTTATTAATGTAATTATATGATAGGGGTAGACAAGTATTGAAAGAAGCTTGCTTTATTTAACATTGCATGACGTTATGAAACTGAAGAAGTTGTCTACACCTTTCATACTCAAATATCAATAACTTTCTTGTTTTGAAAGATTTGCGATCGAAATTTGGTGATGTTGTATAAAGGTGACCGTTCTATATTTCTGGAATATTTCAGAGAAATCACTTTACAGATTACAACTTAGTTAACTGCAGCCAGATGATGTCATATAATTTCATACAGGTAAAATGCGCCTAGACCCCTGTCCTAGTTATATGTCAATAACTTTTTTGTTTCTAAAGATTTCGGAAAAATCTTTTACAAGTTAGATATAATTGGTCATTAGCCATGACAGGTTAATTTCTGAGTGATCATATAACTATTTACAAACTAATTGTAAAATATAACAGAGGGCTCAGTTTTAATGGACACATTGTAGTTTAGTGTGTGTCATGTTGTTTACCACTCCATGATTAATTGTGTTTTTGCCGTATATAGCACGTCCATGCAACTAGCGTAGGTACCTGATATCGCTTTCGGGTGAGGAACCGGACGTTAAATCTTCACTGTATTGTATTGTACACGATAAACCTTCCAGACACTCAGCGGATTGTGATTTTATTGATTGACGTGACGTACGATGTTGCGGATGTTGTGAGTGTATGCAATCATTTAGGTTGTCTCTCATTGTAACAGGTAATATATGCTCAAACCTTTAGTGCTATGAATTTGATGAGATTTCTCCTCAACCTCAGGTAACCAATATTAGGACAGTTACTCAGAAAATTACTGGGAATGACTTGAATCAGATTGTCAGAGAGTTCCAGGTCCACTAGTGATTCCATATTTACCAATACATTACTCTCCAGATTTCTGACAATATTATTACTTATATTAACTATCGAGAGACTAGGCTGATTGTAGAACATCTGCCTTGGAAGTGAGCTGAGTTTGTTTTGAGAGATATCAAGAATTGCTAAATTTCTTAGTTGGCTGAATGTTCTATTTCCAATTAAAGAAATATCGTTGCTCATCAAATTGAGGGTATCTAAAGCTAGAAGGTTGCTAAACATATCGTCAGATAAGATTTTTATCCTGTTGTAAGAAAGATCTAAGAAATAAAGCGATGTAAGTCCTTGGAATGTCTGAGCCTCTATGGAGCTGATAAAGTTGTTATTGAGGTTAACGCTCTGAAGGGACGATAATGCGTTAAAGAATTCAGCCGGAATGTTAGTGATGTAATTATAGCTAAGCTGTAAAGCATTAAATGCACCTCCTGTAAGGGGTTTCAGCAGATCCGTGGGCAAGACATGGATGTTGGACATCTGAAATAATATTGAGTAAAATATTTTATTATTAGTGTTCACATTTAGGTGATTCACAAATGGCAACAGTTATAATAGGTTCTATGAGTAAATCATCCATTAGAGCATTAAAATATGCCAAAGATGTATACAGATGTTTTCTTGATTTTGAGAAAGCCTTTGACAGAGTAAACTGGCGGAAAATGATGACCGTATTAAAAGAAATATCTGTAGATTGGAGGTATAGAAGATTAATTGCAGATTTATACATCAAACGAGAAATCATTGTAAGAGTAGTATATATGGTCGTAATTCTGAACCTGGTGTGATCTGCCCGTACCGTACCTTTACCATAAAGAGCGCAGAACGCAGGAAACGCAGGAAGTACCGATTGCGCATTATATAGAAGATGACATTAGTCAACCGTCCTAGGCAGGTAAATTAATAATGTAGTCTACACTTGACAGATTTAGTATAGTTACCCCTAAGTCGAGGCTGACTAGATAGGTGAATCCATTGAGCAGGTTATCGTGCTTGGCAGTTAGTGATCCGTTGACGTCAGACACTGGTGTAGAGTTATACAGTGTCTCATCAGCCAGACCGGTCAAATTATTTCCGCTAAGGATGAATGCCGTTAAAGCAGAATTTAGTGAATATGCTGGCGTTATAAGATTTATGAAGTTACCAGCCACGTCCAGCGTATGGAGATTTTCTAGGTGAGAAAACGTTCCCAGATCTAAGGATGTTAATTGATTCTCAGATAGGTATATTTCTAAGAGGTTAGGGGTGTGCACAAAGAGACAAGTGGGAAGACTGGTGATTGCGTTTGCATTCAGAAATAATTGCAACAAATTTGATGCTCCCTCCAGAAGATCACACGTGATGTGTTTTAAATTATTTTCATGGAGTCCAAGATAGTTCAGTGATGTCATGCCTCGAAAGATATTAAGCGGTAGTTCAGTTAGGCTGTTCCGGTTCAAATATAAAGTTTCCAATACATTAGCTGTATCAACAAACGAGTCACTGTGAAGAGTTTTTATTCCAAGGACGTCCAAGCTAAGAGAGGCAATAGAAATATTGGCGAACGCGTTTGCCTGAAAAATACAAAACCGTTGCATGATAATTAATTAATGCTCATTACACCAGTGAGAACTGGCGTAGGCTTATATATAAATTTATATTTTGTTAAGACTTGAAATTAAAATATTTTAACAACAATCCTCTTTGGTTTTTTGTTAGTGAACCACAGTTCTGTGTCTAGTTGTTAAATGCTAAAGATGCATTTTGACATACCGATAGGCTACCGCACACTCATTGGAGGAGTTCTGATCTACTTTTGAAAGGGGTATAGAAACAGCCAAGTGCCAACCTTTCATCACAATTTGCATTGCATGAGGTGATGACCTTTTGCATAGGTCATGTAAGTCAAGTGATTCTGATTTCTATCTTCAGAGTTATACTAGGTTTGTTATATTTTTTATATTTCTTTTTTCCATATGCATGTCAACCGCACGTGTATACAAGGTTGCCTTTCTAAGTTGATGTTTTTGGTATTTTTTACTCTCTCCATGATTAGACGCATCATTGACGTTTAGGGCGCACAATGTCGCAAGCGCCGATATCCACTAACCTACTCCTGTGGTTATTTTTCTTACTGACCTGACCTGGGGTTGATTCCAGGTCTTCTTGCTTCAGAGGTCGACTGTCTTCCCCCCCCCCTCCTTCCCCATGAAATAGAGAAGGTATGCATTAATGAATGTCTAAACTCTTGGAGGGGGTCTGTCTCTGTCCCCTATCTCACAATGGGGGGGGGAGATCTCAAGTCCCCAAAAGTCTCTAAGTCTGTGCCAATCCCGCATATCAAATTTATCTACCATTTGTTATTCTTTATGAACCATCGATTCATCTCCTGTTAACAAACAATGATCGCCTATGTCCTGAACAAATTAATAACCGAGAGAGAGGAAGAGAGAGAGAGAGAGAGAGAGAGCATGAGAGAGAGAGCATATCGACCTGAACATGAAATATTCGCATAGAGCCAGTAAGGGTAAGTTCAAACTTCTCAGTCTTGTTACTAAAAGCAAAGTTGGGAATTGATGTTCTGTAGCCCAAGATGCTGCAGGTGATGTGTGGAGGGTACAGTGAGTCGTCACACGTACATCCCGGCTCCAGGTTAATTGGACAGACACCCAAGCAGACACTCACTGATAGAATTATAAGTACTATAGACTGCTGCAAGTGCCTCATTGATATAGGTTAACCTATCCTATGTTATCAAGTTAACGGAAGCTGAGATTTTATACACATACGACTGTAATTGAGTTAATAATTGTGATGGTGTTATGTAAAAGAAGACCACGCACATCAGAAATATCGCAAAAATGGTTTTATGTCAACGATCTCTCTCTCAGTGCACCTCGGGCTTCTGAATTTTATGTTATACACTCACAAAAATAGGTTCTCTGAATTTAGTAACAGAATTATCAAAACTTTGTTAATTAAAATAACTACTACACTCATATATAAATTGGGAGGTGCACTGAGAGAGATCGATGACATAAAACAATTTTTATGTTCATAGCATATATATATATATATATAGACTATTGGCTACCGATTAGACACAATGTAAATTAATAATGTGTTTTAGACAATAAATCTTTTTGTAAACATAAACCAGTTCCTCACCATAAAGCCTATCTTAAACCAAAACTATAAACTTACATCTAACCTAAGCTAAAAAACATAACCTAAAACTTATTCAATAAACACCTAATAGAAATCCAAATCTAACCAAAACCTAAAACCTAACCGTAGTCTAATCCTATCAATTATGCTAATCATCAAATTGAAATATAGAGTGTATACTATAATACTAAAATTATATAAAGGACTTTGACAAAGGTTTAAACCCACGCCTATTAATCACTGGCCTAGCTCTCTCACAGACTACCGAATACACTGAAGGTTCAGCCTCAAAGTTATGTAATAAACGTAGCGCAGTAAAAAAATAAAAATGCTTGGATTGGTTGAATATTTATCATTGCGTCTAATCACCGGGTATATCAAGAGTAGAACCCGGTGTAGTGCTCATGCAGGTTTGCGAAGAGGTAGTTCCAGCTTAACAAATATTTTGGGAAAGTCTTATTCCATGGACACATCTGAGGGGGTCGAGTCCTATTTTCACAAATGTTAATGATTGAAAAAATATGGCGGGTAGATGAAAAAAGGTTGTGTGTCATATTCTTTTGCCGAGCGTAGGCGAGGAGCTTATCCCGATCCTGAGCGATTGCACTACAAAGATGACATAGTCATTAATCTGACGGTGAGGTCGCCAGCGCCACTCTATACAATTCAATTTTATAATTGGATCATATACGCCAGACCTGTGGTAACCTTCGCAATCTCTCGATGCAGTCACCTACTACGTAGGTTACTAATTGCTCCAAATTATCAGACCCACGAAGGGATGATGGGCTTGGTTAGCCCGTTGTACATCCGAGATTTGACTCTCTGATTGACTCGACCGGGAATCAAAACCCGGACCTCATGCCCAAAACATGACAAATATGTTTTGTCATGTTTTGGCAAAACATATTTGCCAAAACATGACTCGACGCAAAATGGCCGACGCGCTAACCGAATGAGCCACGGAGACGTAGTAGGGATTATGGTTAGCTTAATCCCTACCTTACCTTTATCTCTGCTATTTATATTCACTTTATAAACTAGGGAATAAATGCGTAGTCTAACCAATACTACTACTACTACTACTAATAATAATAATAATAATTATTATAACAGGGCACAAGTCGACGCCCTGGGACTTCACGGCCTCTCTTGCAGACACAGTTCAGGTAGAACAAGTCGCCATCACAATTTGAATGACACAATTTGGCGAGCACTTTCCCGTACCGGGATTCCATCGGTGAAGGAACCTGTTGGCTTGTCCAGGTCTGACGGGAAGCGTTCCGACGGCAGGACATTAGTGCCTTGGAGCACTGCAAATGTGCGTGTGGGACGTTACTCTCATTGATACATTGGCCAACTCCTATATCAATTCCACTTCAATCACTGCAGGTGCGGCTGCCGAAATTGCGGCTTCCAGGAAATTAGAGAAGTCTCAGGATTTAGCCCGTGGGTATGAGGTTGTTCACGTGGCCATGGAGACGATGGACCCGATGAATCCCGATAGTGCTGTCTTTATAAATGGCATTGGCAGACACTGTGCTAGACAAACTGGGGATCAGCGCGAGACCTCTTTTCTTTG
>JAQFZF010004779.1:0-10345 GCA_034695365.1 Enchytraeus norvegicus
ACCCAGATGAACATTTGGGGCCCCTGGCCCCGGTCTAGAATCGCCACTGTCCTCTCCATACATGCTCTATATGAGACGACGTCCCTGACAGCATCATTAGATGAGGAACCGGACGTCAAACCTTTATTATTATTGTAATGATACAATAACTTACAGATGCCCTCCGCATATCTGAGAGAGCCGACAGTATGGTCATGACCTCTGTACACTCTGGTACAGTCACCAAACTCTAGGACCCATGAGCGTGCTGTATGGTCACTACTGCCTGTGTATAGGATCTTGTTTACTACCTATGTGTCAATCAATCAATCAATCAACCAATCAATCAACCAATCAATCAATGGGTCACTTGTTTATCCTGAGTGTATTTGAACAAAGCATAGCATCCCTGTGGCTTTTTTATATATAAAAACGATAAATTAAGTACGGAATGAATCGTGGCCCGGCTACTCGAGATCCATTAGATTGTAGGTTCCGCGAAAGCAACCGTATTAAACCTCTGCAGAACGATTGAGAATCTCTTCCAAAGAATAGAGGTCTCTCGATGATTCCGGATAAGCAGCACAATCTGTCTGCCGATGCAATTTGTACTCGTATGCAATAATTGATAGCGGCATTGATTGATTGAACCATTGATAACAGCCCTATGGGTTTTTGTAAAGATTCAAAGAGAACGGAGCGAATCGTGGCCCGCCTGATTCACTGATCGATTGGTTGATTGATATATTGATTTATTGATTGATTGATTGACTGACTGACTGACTGACCGACATGCAGACTATAGAGCTCTGATGGCCTTCAAACACGTGCAGCCTCTGACCCCTGGCCACGTTCCAGCTCCTCACAGTGTGGTCAGTGGAGCCTGTGAGTAGGATGCGACCATTGGTGTCAGTGGCCATGCAAGTTATGGCTCCCTTGTGCTCCTTGAATATCTTAACAATAACATAATAACATAACTCCACATCTTCTGCTTTCAGGTGTCCTTCCGCTTCCCGCCGTTGACGGTCATGGTTTTCACAGTTCTCTCCTGAGGTTCTGATCATTTCCACTTCCTCTACGTTCATCCAATCACCGAGACTCTTTGTATAGGTAATTCTTTGTTTTCCTTTGTAACGATTTCCATCATGGTTTCCGCATATGATTGTAATAGGCTTTCTATTTGTCTACATAGATCTACAATATATGGCTCCATTGTACTCCTTGGATATCTGAACTACTATAACAAAGCGTTACATAGATCTACCAAAAGAATAATAATAGTAAATTTTAGCATGTGACAGAACGCATATGCTAGTTTCTTAGTTTTAGTTGCTATTTGTTATTTTGCTATTTTTCATCGCCACTCCATGATTGATCGTATATATACATTGATAGCGCAACTAGCTGCTAGCAGAGGTACACGACAAACCTATCAGACGTTGTTATTTTAATTTTTGTCGACCGACCCGGAGAAGAACCCGGATCACTTGCTTCTGATGCAAACACTCTATCAATGTCTCTGTCAATGTCAATCTCAATGAACAGATTTGAATATAAAAGCATAAGGTAACTATTAATAATTTACACGGAGTAATTAATAAAATATTTTAAAAAAAATAATGAGGCACACAGAGCCATGTTATATATACGTTACTCAGTACGTACATGTATAGGCTTTGATGTTTCGAAGGACCAAGCAATGGCCGTGTGGTCAGCGGACCCTGAGACCAGTATATCCTTATTGGCTCCCAAACCTCCTGCCAAACATTAAATAGGCGTATAGATATTCATATAAACGTTGATACAAATCACAATTATCATATTGATTATCACATTAATCACATTTTATAAGTACCATATAATTTGAATCATAGGAACGTTTTTCATTAATCCTCTTTGGTTGGCGCTTGCGCATTTCAAATATTTCTGAACAATGGCTGATAGTTTATAAAAAAAAAGCTGTAGAGCTTAACAGTTTATAATAAGGAACTGACTTATTATAAGTGCAAACATTTGATAATTACGTTCAATATGCAGACTGAAAAGTATAATAGCTAGTATAAAAGCAAATACGTCTTCAGAGTTGTTTTGGACATGTTAGAGGAAGGACGTAAGGAACATTTTCTCATTGAGAACTTGATTGATAAAGCATTGATAGTTGAGAAATAAATTCGTGTCGTGAATAAAATACTGAGATGTGTATAAATAATTCTGCGTTTTGTTGATTCCTCTAAGTTAGACTAGGGGAAACATAAGCAACGGTCAAGGATCGACGACAAATCTATCAATTACTAGGACCCTTGTTATCACTATTGTATGATTAATTATTGATTGAGAAACAGTTTTACGGTCGTTGTCTCTGTCGTCGTCAGCAGGAATGTATACGAGAGGATAGACGCCACTCTTGTGACCCACGAATACACGTATACAGTGACCACTGTCAAAGTCCCAGCATCTGTACAAATAGACACTACGATATTAGAATTTAATAATTAAAGAATAGCAAGAAATACATATAAATTCATCAATCAATCAATTAATCAAGAGGATTGAACGTCCGGTTCCTCACCCGTAGACGATATCAGGTACGTCGATATCACACAAGTGAAGAGATATCTGGAAATGGTACATATATATTGAGTGTACACCAATCAACCAATATGGGCTTAACGTCCGTTTCATCATCTGACATATATAGTAAACATTTAATTTAGTAAACGTGATAAATGAAAAACCTTGATAGATATCATCCTTTGCAATGTAAATAATAAAGGCCGCAGGAGCTGCCGAATGTTTTATGCAGTGATTGTTTTGTGCTAAAAATAATAGAATTTGTTGAGCCGTGCTGGCTCCCGGAATCTTGAGAATATATCAATCGAATGCTTCACGAGTTTTGTAGAGGCTGACTAAAGCGGTTACTGTGGAAGGATACGGAGACCCACTCGGAAAACTTAATTATCTGCAAAAAAATATGGCATACAGGCTACGACTATTTGCCATGGACCTGACATTGGACATTGCACTGAGAGAGAGGGAGAGAGAGAGAGAGGGAGAGAGAGAGCGAAAGAGAGAGAAAGAGACAGAGAGAGATTAACATAAGGACTACGTACCTTGTTGTCCTATCATAGGAGCTACTGAAGATGAAGTCCCCTGTGGAAATGACTTTATTGACCAGTGACTTGTGCCCGGTGAACACCGCCACACACGCACACGTGCCCATGTCCCACTTCCTCAGTGTCTTATCAGCACTGCCCGTGACCACAAACCCATCCTCTATGAGGGCACAGTTGATGTAGTCTGTGTGCCCCACCAGCACTCCTACACACTCTGAGTGGGGTGTGCGGGTCGTCCATAGGCGAGCAGTGCTGTAAGAGACATAGAAAAGAAATAGCTGCCGATTGTACAGTAGTTCCTTGTTCACACAAAATAGTGATAATCCGTGTACATAGAAAGTGCCAACCTCGATCAGCCTCACAGCTAATTTACTATTTGAACCTATGCTTCATCTAGGAGGAAGTTAATGAAATCACTTACATTTTTTGACGTCTCTGATATCGTCGTCAGATGATGAACCGGACGTTGAACCGCTATTTAATTCAGGATCATAATGTTTTAATTTCCTTTATTTTAGAGTCGGCTATCGTCCCGTGCATCTAAAAAGGGACAATTGTAATAATCAGCGATGCGCCATTGTAATGAATATGCTATGAACTTCAGAAACGTAATTTTATGTTCATAAGCTATACAATAGCGCAGCCGCGCATAGAAATAATTTATGGAACATATAATGCTCGTATTTTGTTCTTTATATTTATAATCAATCAATCAATCAATCGACAACTTTATATAGCGCACTCTTGACTAAGTACCAGAAGAGCTTGGAATAGTGAAGGGTTGAGTAGCCCAGTCTGTCATATACCACAACTAATATGGCAAGACAAATGACACATCGAAAATGAAGAAGTTTTACATTGGATTGCAACAGCAAGAAATAAAATAAATACTTTACCCACAGACAAATAATTTTTTTTTGGGTCAAATATGAGCCTAATAGGAATTGATAGAAATAGAAAACATAATCATAAGCGGAAATATCGAAGGAAAATGTAGTAAAGGAAGACAAAGAATTACCTATACAGAGAGTCTCAGTGATTGGATGACCGTCGAAGAATTAGATATGGGATTCGCGCGAGACGGAAATTTTTGGCAAACCATGACCATCAATGCCCGGATAGGGCAAGACACGTGAAAGAAATAGAAGAAATATTAAAACGCATTAATGTGCTTATATTTTTAATAAATATACAGTAATGGCCAAATTATTAGCATAATTGTAAAAAACGTCATTTTGTGAAAATTTCTTTGCCTTTTCAAGTGCTATATGTTATATAACCAAGTTATTTTACTTAAATATTAATCGTGGACCATTTTTGTATGTTTACAGAGAATTTTTCAGATCTTGATCTTTGAAAATTGAAAAATGACTAAATGACTGATAACGGTGTAAAAAGGCACTAGTTTAGTACTTTCAGTAATCTGTTTCTACAAGCTGACATTCCAACAAGAATCAACAAAATTGAGATATTGCAGGCAGATAATATATTTCTTTCCTGAAATAATTATTATATTCATCTTTGTACACTTTTATCAGTGTAGTCCAGTTTTGTTAGCTATGGGTAGAAAAAGTGATTTGTATCCTCGCAAACGACGTCAGATTATAGTTCTCTTGGAGAATTCACAACTTACTCAGTCTCTAATTGCTACCAAATTTGGTGTTAATCAAAGTGAGGTGTCCAGTATTAAAAATAAGTTACAGCAAGGTTCTACTGGCCCTCCTCAACCCAAAACGACGATGTTGTAGAAAGAGGATCAACAGTCAACAAGTTGAGCGCGCTTTGGTTAGACTCTCTAAATCTAATCATAAGCTGACCCATCGCAGACTCATAGCGGAAATGAGTTAATCAGGAGTGTCTATGAGCAGCAAGACTGTGCGGAGGAGACCTATTGAAGCCGGATTAAGAGCCTACAGGCCGAGAAAGAAACCGTAATTGACGAACACTACGAAGAAAAATAGACTAGAATGTCTTGGGACACAAAAATGAAGCTCATGATAAAAAATATGCTCGTGATAATTGCAAATTATGTTTTTCTTTATTAAATCAGGACAATTAACTCTTTTCGATCCTCTTCTGTCCAAGTCACAAATTGCTTGGTCCATGCTAGTCTATGTTTCTTCATTGCTTTGGTCAATTTCGGTTTTCTTCTCGGCCTGTAGGCTCTAAATCCGGCGTCAATAAGTCCCCCCCCCACAGTCCTGCTGCTCATAGACACTCCTGATTCATTCATTTCCACCAATAGTCGGCGATAGGTCAGCTTGCGATTGGATTTATAGAGTCTAACCAAAGCGCGTTCACCTGGTTGACTGGTGATCCTCTTTTATTCTACCACATCGTCCTTTGCTTTGAGGAGTGCCAGTGGAACCTTGCTGTAACTTATTCTTAATACAGGACACCCCACTTTTATTAACACCACATTTGTAGCATTTTGAAACTGAGTAAGTTGTGTATTCTCCAAGAGAACTATAATCTGGCTTCGTTTGCGAGGAGACAAGTCACTTTTTCTACCCATAGCTAACAAAACTGGACAAACCGATAGAAATGTAAAAGAAGATCAATATAATAATTATTTTATGAAAGAAATAGATTGTCCGCCTGCAATATCTCAATGTTGTTGATTCTTGTTGGAATGTCAGCTTGTAGAAACAGATTACTGAAAGTACTAAAATAGTGCTTTTCACACCCTTATCAGTCAGTTAGTCATTTTTCAATTTTCAAGGTTCACGATCTGACAAATATTTTCTGTACACATACAAAAGAGGTCCACGATTAATATTTATATTTAAGTACAATAACGTGCTTATATAACATATAGCACTTGAAAAGGCAAAGAAATGTGCAAGAAATTATTTCTTTACAATTATGCTAATAAATTGGCCAGTAGTGTAATCTATTGCTTGTTTAAAAGTCATTTTATATGAACATTAGTTACATAGGCCTACCTGTCATCACTGCCTGTGCACAATATTGAACCATCCTCACTGAGGCACATAGCGTTGATGCCACCATTGTGCTCACACAGAGTCTCTATCTCGTATGTTCTGCCCTTCTCTGAGCCACCCGGGCGCGATCCTGTCGCTCCCATCCTATATATCTTATGTCATAACAAAAAGATAACGCATATATAAGAGATTTATAGATTAAGGTTATTCAATGCCGTAGTGTAGTAAGTGTACTATAACTCTACAATCTAGATTTTATATCAAATCTGACAATGGCTACTATTATTCTTTAACCTCCCAAAGCCTATACGCTCTTTAAGCCTAAAGGTCTGCCGCGTCGTCACCTTCTAATTTGTTTATAATTACTCCTACATTTATATTTTTTGTACACATTGCATGTAACTTTCATTGAGATAAACAAATAAAAGAAGGCAAAAAATATGTAATAAAATAAAAATGTCAAATTAGTATCTATTTATTGCTCGGACGAGAGGTTCAACAGATAATCTGCAGTCTCGTTCATTATCGAGCACACCATCGATTAACCCATCAAGTTGATATCATCACAAAGAATTTGCTTTTGCCTATCGCAACTTATTTAGCCTACTTAACCGCATCTAAGTCAGTTCTTTGTTCAAGGGAAATCATGAGATTGAGGTTGAAGCTCGATACCCTCCTCAATATATTCGTTAGTAGACTCTGTAACATCACGTGCAGTTGGCTTCAATAGGCCTATCTGACAAAGTCACCCTACTGATCAATGTTTTATTAAATTTTAGAGAAAGCGACGCTATAGTGTTATAAAATATAGCCAACAATTAAGACCTAGCCTATAGGCCTAGGCAGACTATCACTTACCAACTTTAAATGCGGAACTGCTTAAATAGTCTACTTGAGACGTCCCTGACATCGCCTCGGGTAAGGAACCGGACGTTAAACTTAAATCCTCATTGTATTGTATTGTACTGTATTGATGATAAACTCGCTGATTACAAAGTCAGTATAATTTTTCTGCAGGCTAATAATCAAATGAATACTAATCTAGTAATGTAGCCAATATAAAACAATTATAATTAGGACCTAGACCTACGCCAAAACCTATATTAACTATGATAAACCATAACTTTCTCTTATTACAAAACCAGTAGGCTATAATTAAATTTTGCTGTATCAATAAAATGAATAATTATGATTTAGTATAGAATAATTTTAATAAGCCTACCTACCCTGTTCAACAGTGATCGTGATTTCTGCCTAGTGCAACCTGTTGCTCGCTTCTTACTGATTTACTCGGAGCACGCCTGAACACATCCCAACACAAACAATGGCAAGAAGGAAAGAAATCGTTAGAGCTGCTGCCGTGGAAAAATAGATTTTCTCTTTCTTAATTTTTTTCTATCTATCTATCTGTTCTGTTTCTTCATAGAATCTATGTAAATAGCTATTCTACCCGGTTTGTGTCGTTGTATTCATTTTGCTCTCTACTTAAGCACTAGAGGCCTATTTGTGTAGCTTTATGTAGGCTTTGCTATTTGCCCATCCATCAATATTAGTATGTATCGGTGTATCTAAATGTATGTAGTCCACCTGTGAAGAAAATAAAAGAAATATCTATCTGTGAATAAAAGAAAACAAATAGCCTAGGCCTATATATCGGAATTATAAAATTACATTCTGTAGGCTAGTTGTGTATTCATAATGTAGGCCCATGTATAATCCAGGAAACTTCCGAATAGACCAATCGATCACTGAACGCACTTATATAACAGACGACTAGCAAAAATACAGAGGAAGGCATTGGAAAACTACCTCAATAACCATTACTTTATCAAATTAAAGGCTATATTTAGGATTGGATAAGGTATAGCCCTTGTTATGGGATCAAATGATTGGTCAGTGGAGATCTCAATAGTGAGTAAAACCTGTTAAGCTAAGTTTAACGTCTGTTTCCTTATCAAAGGATACTGTCCGAGACAGACCCGGCTGGGAATCGAACCCCCTGACCTCCTGCTTATCAGGCAAGCTTGCTGTCGACTCGGTCATCCAACCAATGGCAGAGTGTGATTGCAGACTGTAAGCCTCTGATTGTGAATAAGTATACCTTGTACATTCCATTTGGCAGTGCACTAGAGAGAGAGAAAAAAAAATAAAGAGAGAGTGCGAGAGAGAGAGAGAGAGAGGTCTACACATTCTTGTAGGTAGATAAATAAAATTAATTTATATCACACGACATAACAATTATCATATCATCAGTTCATTCAACTGTATTACAAGCTATAAGCTAACATGCTTGAAAATTTCTGTATTACTCCTATCCACGCTACTTTCGAGCATAGCAAAAAAATTACATTTTAATCAACTGGCGTCACGTAGTAATGACTACTTATCCAGAATCTAAATAATACTATTAATATTACTATATCATTTAGACGTCAATGACATATCAATCAATCAAACCTCCATCTAACAACCAATCTATATTGCTTTCTTACTTTATAAATACAGGTAGGCCTACCTGTAAATTTATCCTTTGCATCAGTAAGAAGGAACAGAGGCCTAATCAATTTTTGTAAACTAAAACTCTAGGAACTTTTTAATCAAAAGTGACAGTACAACAACTGGATAAAGACGCAGTAGGCCTACGGGACGACAGTTTTAAATTACTAGTGCCTACATAAAGTATGTTCAACTACGGTGAATGAATGCCGGTTACATGTCTTCATGTAGAACGTATATTGATGTTTGTAAGTAGAAGCAAACGTTTTGTGAGAACAATTATTTCGCCAATAATAAAATCCCGTTTGCTACTGTGTCTATCTCTGTCATTGTCATATGCAATATGATAATCACAAAATTTATTATCATTTTGCAAGCCTTACTTTGTTCCGCTTCATATTAATCGAAAGTACGAATATTACGGATTTCTATGGACCAGTAAATGTTAGCCGTGTTTTTTAATATTTTATTTATACACATGTCAACCGCACGTGTTTACAGGATTTCCTCTCTTAGTTTCTGTTTTTGGCATTTTATAGTCTACTGTCCCACTGGCTAAGCGTATACCTTTGCGGTAAAGAGCGCACCATGCTGCAAGCGCTGGTACACGGTGGTACAAGTGTTGGATCCGGCAAACATAAGAATAGACCAACCGTAAGCAGCATTGTTTCGTAGAAACCGATTAGCGCAATCACTGGTTAAGGAGACCCCTAAGAAAAAACATTGTCTCCAATAAAATATGGCATGCAAACTCTACATTTATATGTCATGGACCTGCCGCTAGGAAGTGCACTGAGAGAGAGAGAAAGAGAGAGAGAGAGAGAGAGAGAGAGAGAGAAATGAGTGAGAGAGACTACGTTTAACTTGTTATAGTATAGTGGTCCTATTATAGTTCCGATACTTTCGACGTTCAAATAAAATAACATTCCGTTACTTCATGTATCTATTGTTCTAGCAATTTAACTAGGAAATCAGACAATTCATCCATATCAATACTAAACAATACAAACTGACGAATTCAGTCTCCAGGAAAAAGTATAACATAATAACAGAAGGAAATTTAAACGTCCCAAGGACGACCATTTCCATGTTCAGATCCTATTAAATTAGGTGAAGATCCTATACATGGAACAACATTTCCTATAGAGGGCAAATGTATTGCTCTATAGGGCTTACACACCTGTTCAAAGCGCTTCTGAGATTTAGTTGAGAATGCGCTATATAAAAGCTGCTGATTGTTTGATTAATTTATATAGGATTTCTACGGCCGTGTCTGTTTCGATTTGCTATTGTACGTCCAATATACATGACATTTTAGCTAGGGGTGCTTGGAGAAAGCTTCTAAATTGAAATCGTTTATAAGAAATGAAAAAAATAAAACTCTTTATAATGTAACTGCTTGCTGAAAGCTGCAACTTTGTAGCTGTCAAAATTGAGCATTTTAACTTCTAATTCCCAGCCGCACGTGTCACCATTAGGCTACAAATAGATTTCTGAGTTAATTTCATCTAATCCCTACAATTAAGTTAACGTTAGCTAACAATGATTTTAATTACCGTTCAGTTTCACCAATGACAAATCGCTTAGAAGAGGGTCTGCTAAGGGGGAGACCTTGGGGAGGCATTGCCCTTTTGTGAAATAAATCTCTAGATCCCTCTGTGCAGTACCTGGGTTCTGATGAAAGTAGCAGATGCATGGTGTTAAAGCCAGTGATGTTAATCCTTGTCCTTGTCCTTGTCCTTAAGGACTCCTTAAGGACTTTTTTAAAGTCCTTGTCCTTGAGGGTCTGGTCCTTGTCCTTGTCCTTGAGGG